>VAHF01000229.1:0-105317 GCA_008009225.1 Acer yangbiense | reverse complement strand
CACTTTTTTCTTTGTCATATATATAAACTCTTTGTGCATATTATCATATTTATCCAATTTTCATGGGTACCGATGCTACCACCCATAAATATGATTTACACACTTATATTTTATTAAAATAATTAATTACAAAATACCTAAACTCAAATTGGCCAATAAGGATAAATTTTTTTAATTAAAAAAATAAAGCAAATACTCTATACACGTATCCATTAGTACACCCATCTCCTCCATTGTTTTTCTTCTTTTTTTTTTATGCTAAGGCAAGATTTTTCTAAATAATTAATTACTTTTGCAATTACGGAGTTCTTGTTTCATCCTTTCATGTTCCATGGTATTATGCTTTTTTTTTTTTTTTAAATAGCGAAGGAGTCACTAAAATTTCTTCTTCTTTTTCATATATATATATAAAATAAAATAAAAGAAGAAAGAATTTCTTCTTCTTTTGGAGATGCAATAAGTTGTATTCTCCTTTTGCAAGGTATGTCCTCAATTCACATGGGTTAGGACTTAAGTGCATAAAACATATAAAATATCCATCAAGTAATTAGGTCCTGCAAACTTTAGATGGAGCATGACCAAGGATCCATAAATTTCAGATTGGATATATATTGACATACAACTGGATTTCAGTTGATAGTTGAACAATGATATTTCTTGCGTTGAATATTTGATATATATTTTTTATTTCTGTAGGCTTCTTTTGGGACTTTGTATAGGCTTTTTCTTTGAGGATTTTTGGGTTGTGTTTGGATTGATTTTGAGAGATTTGTATAACATACTAACATTGGTAGATATTTTGGTTTATAATTTAAGGGAAATTTCAACTAACATGCTGATGTAAAGATTAAATTGGGTCACTGGGTGTATCTATATCTATATAATATATAAAAGCTGACCCTCACAGAGCCACGTGTCGCCGTGAGGGAGCTTTTGATTTAAATGTATTAATGTATTTATTTGGAAGCATTGGCTTTAAATTATAAATAGTATTTTTATATTCATTTCAATTCTCCATTAATTAAATAATGGGTAATTACCCTGGTGGCCATCAACTTATGCCACCACTATCAAAATGGCCACCGGATAAGGAATTGGTTTCAAAATGGTCATTTTTGGCAAACATTGTTCCACTAATGGCCATTCTATCCAATTCCATCCAATGAGTGACATTTTGGTAAATAAGGAAATGACTTAATTTATCTTAGATATTTTTTGAAAATCAATTTTTTCTTTTGATTTTTGAAACAAATAATTATATTTAGTGTGTGTTTATAAGGTATAGCATACCTCAAACATATATATATATATATATATATATATATATATATATATATATATATATATGTGTGGTTGTCTATAGAACAACGGTGTACTAAACACCGCTACCTGTAGTTTACCTATAAACTTGTTGAGCAGGTTACCATTTAATCCAAGGCAATTTAAATTTTAGCTTCACTAACTATTCCCAAGGTAAAACAATCATTTATTTTCAAATTTAAAAAACAATAAATACAACTGACAAAAAACAATAAATGCGTTTCAAATTTAAACAACAATCATTTATTTTTAAAATTAAGTATGTTCCCGTCATTCGATTTGCATTTGTATTGTGTGATAACACTCGATATGAGTAAACATCATTTAAAATGTGTGATTACATTAGATACAGGTAAACATCATTTAGAATGTGTGATAACAGTCGATACAAGTGAATAGTTAAAAATATAATATGGCTGGTGAATCTAATGTCTAACAAAGTAAAACGATTGATATGATAGAGCTTTGGGTACAGGTTTACAACCCCCTTGTCCTAGTGTTCGAGTTTGATATATTTAATTTTTTTTGTCTAGTAAGAGAAGTTTTATTTTTTGTAATGAAATAATTAACAATAATCCCACACCAGGCATACATGCCCATTGTACTTATATCATTCATAACAACAACAGTAGTATATATGAAAAAAAAAAAAAAAAAAAACAAAATTGTAAACTAGAAACTTCATTTCTTGCTTTTTATAGATGCCACATACATCTCTCTAAAAAAAATAAATTAATTAAAAAACCTTATTAAAATCAGACTAGCCTAGGCCTCAAAGGGCTCTAGCTCGTCAATAGACAAGCCTAAGAACCCCAAGACCCAAGCCTATCATTACTTCAATAGGTTTATATGCTAGGCCCAGTTGAAAGACCTATTGTTCAATGTCTAGGCATTACTTTACTACTTATAAACCATTTTAATCCCTTTTTATTTTTCGATGTGGGATTTGCATTACACTGTTTCAATAAAACTGTTCCACCCTCTACAGAGTGATATTTACATAATTACGTTGTGCTTGTATTAAAATATTTACGATCACAAATACTATTTTAAGTTAAAAAATCTTATTAAAGTTAAAAAATCTTATTAAAGTCTGACTAGCCCAGGCCTCAAAGGGCTCTAGCTCGTCAAGAGACAAACCCAAGAACCCTAAGACCCAAGCCCATCGTTACTTCAATAGGTTTATATGCTAGGCCCAGTTGGGAGGCCTATTGTCCAATGTCTAGGCATTACTTTACTACTTATAAACCATTTAAATCCCTTTTTAGTTTTTGATGTGGGATTTGCATTACACAGTGTTTCAATAAAACGGTTCCACCCTCTACAACAAGTGATATATATTTATATAATTATGTTGTGATTGTATTACAATATTTATGATCATAATACTATTTTAAGTTATAAAAAAAAACTTATGAAAGTCAGACTAGCCCAAGCATCAAAGGGTTATAGCTCGTCAAGAGACAAACCCAAGAACCCTAAGACCCAAAGCTCATGGTTACTGTTTATGATTATACTGTTTATTTAGTGATTATATAAATACATAGTCAATCACATAAGATTTGTAATATGGATTCTGATTGAAAATATTTTTATCGATTCTTTCACATGTAATTATACTAATTTCGTTGTAATTGTAATAATATATTTTCAAACACATAATATATATATAATGTATTTTAATGACTAGCCCAAGCATCAAAGGGCTTTAGCTCGTCAAGAGACAAGCCCAACAACCCCAATACTCAAAGCCCATCATTACTGTTTACGATTATACTGTTTACTAAGTAATTATATAAATAAATAGTCAATCACATAACATATGTAATATGGATTCTGATTGAAACTGTTTATATCGACTTTTTTTCATGTAATTATACCTTTAAACTTGTAATTGTAATAATATATTTTCAAACACATAATATATATATAATGTATTCTAATGACTAACCCAAGTATCAAAGGGCTCTAGCTCATCAAGATAAGCCCAAGAACCCCAAGACCCAAAGCCCATCATTACTGTTTTAGATTATACTGTTTACTGAGTGATTATATAAATAAATAGTAAATCATATAACATATGTAATATGGATTCTGATTGAAACTGTTTATATCGACTCTTTTTGACGTAATTATATTTTTATAGTGGTAATTGTATACTTAAATATGCAAACACATAATATATGTAAATTGTATTCTAATGGCTAGCCCAAACCTCAAAGGGCTCTAGCTCTTCAAGACAAGCCCAAGAACCTCAAGACCCAAAGCCCATCATTACTGTTTATACTATTTACTAAGTGATTATATAAATAAATAGTCAATCACGTAAGATATGTAATATGGATTCTAATTGAAACTATTTATATCGACTCTTTATAGTGTAATTATACGCTTAAAGTTGTAATTGTAAACATATATATTCAAACACATAATATATGTAAATTGTATTCTAATGACTAGCCCATTACTAGAAAAACCTTAATAGATGACAGTTTTTGGATGACAGTTTTTTTTTTTCCTTGACAGTTTTTTTTCTTGACAATTAAAAATTATCAAGAAATGTTAATAATTTTTTTTTTAAATTTTCATTATTTAATATTTAATAATAATATTTAATTAAATAATATTTTTTATATTTATAATAGCCACCTCCCTCACCGCCGGACCACCGCCGCCGGCCACCCACCGCCGACGTCCGTCCATTCCAAAAATACCCTCATTTCCAAAAATAATATATTATTATTATATATTATATTATTATTATATATAATATATATAATATATATTTATGTTTATATTTATATATTATTATATGTATTATATGTATTATATAATATATATATTATATATATATATATATATTATATTAATATATTAAATAATATATATTATATATTTATATTATATAAATATATTATTATATATATTGTATAATATAATATATATATGTATTATATAATATATATATATATATATATATATATATATATATATATATATATATATATATATATATTATTATATATTATTATATGAATAATATATAATAATATGTATATAATGTACTTTTATATTTTATTATTATTATCCATAATATATCATGTTATTATGAATGTTTTACAATTAGGGGTATTTTGGTCAAAATACAGTTAACTCCATTTCATTCCGTTGTTAACCAAACAAAATAATAATGATTCAGAGACTAATTCTAAAGTTCTAACCAAACAAAAACTTAGTTTTCCTTTCTTTTTCTTTCCATTCTCATTCTCATTCTCATTACCATTCTGATTACCATTCCAATATGTAACCAAACGTGACTGTAAGGATTCCCTTTTGTTGATTGGCTTATTTCGTGGGCAAACCACATGTTGGGGTTTGGTTGTAAGGGTAGTCTAAGTGATTTGTTGAAGATCAAGACCCTTTCCAAGACCTCAAGAGGACAAGCACCAAAGGTATATCTTGTGCTTACTTTGGCTTGAAGAGTTATAGGTGCACACACACACACAACATGCATAACTCTTATTCTTGTATGGTGTGTTCATATTTTGTGTGCATTGTGCTTTATTGACTTATTCAATATCTCTTCTTGCATGTTGAATTGATTGCATCTTGTTATATGACAATGCCATGACATGATAGGCATTAGGATGCATTCAATACCCACACTTGCACTTCATGTATGTTAGTTCTTAGTGTGGAGTAATTCGTTTCCCGAAGGTTGTTCGGAAACGTCCGCGCGTGCACATTGATGTGCTTTGTTTTGCGCGATGATCGCCGGTGGAGTTGCCTTTGGCTTCTCCTTGGTTTCACCATTTTTGGTGAAACGGCGGTTGCGTTCGGCGGCTTGGCCGCCGTTCGAAACCGCCGAATGAGACCTGATTGAAATATATCTCTTGGGTCCAAAATGGCGGTTGGGATCGGCAGTTTCGAAACCGCCGAACGAAGTCGCCGAAGTTCCCCTGTTTCACTCGGGAGCCATTCGGCGGTTCAATTCGACGGCTTGGCCGCCGAATGAAACCGCCGATCGTGCGATTTCTGGGGCAAAATTGTCTTTTCACTTGCCCTGTTCTTGATGTCTATAAATATCACACTTTCTCATTATCTGATAATGTTTTTTGACTCTTAAGAACCATAATCTTCAAAGATAGATTTTGAGAGAAAATCAAATCAAGAACTCAACTTTAACCACTCAAATCAAACCCCTTTTGCATCAAATTTCATATTGCATCTCCTATGTCTATATATAGAGTGCATCCATGTATGGGTTTGCATCATCACAACTTGCTTGGTAAGATTTTGATTAATTTCATCTTATTGTAGTATTTTAAATACCAAGTCATCTCTTTTAAATTAATTGTATGTTTTAGATCATATGCTAAATACAAGAAAAGAGATTATTTGTGATGAATTGATTGAGTGGTGTTTTTGATAGATATCTAGGTTTTTATAATCTATGATTATCTATGCTATTTGACATGTCATTTAGCAATTGATATCTAGGGTTGATTTAAATTGAATATATCATCATCCTAGATAAGCATTTAGAGTACCCTAGCTCTTATTGCATTAATTGAATATTCATACATATTCACATAGGGTTGTGCATCTCTTTTGAGAGATTGAAGTCTTGGGGCTAAGTGTGCTTAGGCCTCAAGCAAATTGGACTAGAGCCGCTATAAAAGGCCCGCGTGGTAGATTAGAGGGTGCTCACACCAAGAGTAGTGTATCAGGGGATATCACTAGGGATTGAACCAATAGTGGCGATTGGTAGTGTCCATAGCCTGAGGTTATCTAGGGTGAGGGTCCGAGAATCACTTGAGGGTGTAACCGTCTTTTCATATAGTGGATTTCGAGGTTCGAGTGTGGCGCACTTACCAGCCCGTGGTTTTTCCCTGTTGAGGGTTTCCACGTAAACATCAAGTGTCATTTATTATTTCCGCATCTTATTACACTTGTATGTTTTGTTGACTTGCTAGGGGTATTTTCGTAAAATTGACATGCATGCGAAAATTGGGTAATAATTAGATAAAATCTATTCACCCCCCCTCTAGCTTTATATATCATACACACCGTATTCTTTTCAATTGGTATCAGAGCGGGTTCCTAGATATACTTAGGTGATCCTAGCTCATTTTGGTGTGTTTTTGCATTTTGTATGTTTGTTTGATTTCTTCATACATTTTGCATTCTTCTCATTTGCATTCATTCAACGCAAACACTATGAGTGATTTTGTGAGAGAAGAAATTGACTCCATTGAGGAGATGCCTCTCTTACTAGAGAGATTTAGGAGATTTGTGAATTTAACCACCTCACCTCCTAAGAAGAAGTTGACCACCGCACCTCCTAAGAAGAAGAAGAAGAAAATTGCTTTGGAGACTTCGAAGCATGACAAGAAGGAGGGTGTCTCAATTGAAGACGTGGGACTCATTAACAAGCCAAACCAATGAGTGTCTTCAAGAGAGGGGATTCAGTGCTACGAATGTGGAGGTTTCGGGCATTTCTCCCCAGAGTGTGGAAACTTGAAGAATAGAAGAAAAGGGAAGGCGAAGGCCACCTTATGGGATAAATATGAAGATGACGAAAATTCTTCAAGTAATGAAGAACTTGCCATCATCTACACGGAATTTGGAGCCAAGAGTGTAGAAGTTGAAGAAGATGGCAAAGTTGCTTTTCCTTGTGATCCCCAAGAAGAACTAGGTATAGAAGTAGTTGGTGTAGCTACTCATAGGGATTTGGCTCATTCCTCATCAAGAGAAAAATTTGATGATCTTGATGAAGGAGATGACTTCATTGGTGAAATGGAGATTAGAGGAGATGACACAAGTGTTGAATATTTGTCATCTAACTCCACAAGTGGAAGTGTGGAGTGTTTGGATCTTAATGACTACAAAGTCAAAGTTAAGAGCTCGATGATGAGGAACAAGGACGAAATTAGAAGATTAAAAGAAAAGAATCTAGAGCTTTCAACACTAGTAGACCACTTGTGTGAAGAAGTGGTGAGATCCATGGCGGATGAAGATAAGCTAAAAGAAGACTTAGCATTATCTAAGAGGAGAGAAGAAGAGCTAGAAAGAGAGCTTGAAGAAGTTAAGGTCTTAATGGCTAAGATGACTTCAAGCACCAAGAAGCTTGACCACATGTTGGGAGTTGGAAGAAAGCCAAGTGACAAGAGAGGTCTTGGCTACATTGATGACACGGATGCCTCCTCCATAAGCAAGACATCCTGTGCCATGAACATGGACTTCAATATGTCCCCTCCTCCTCAACAACCTAGGAAGAAGAGTGACCTAGGAGAGTGTTCAAGAAGTGCCCAAGTGGTTGAGGCACCAAAAGGTCAAGCTCAAGCTCACACCCAAAGGGCTCCTCACACTATCTTCCCTCAAACTCAAAAACACAATGAGAAGAGTTCAATCATGCAAGCTCAGACAAGCAAGCAACCTCGTCTTGGTTTTCAACAAAGAGGAGAGATCCGATCCAACAACCAAGACAACCACAACGACAAGGGAAAGCTCCTATCCATGCTAAAGGGAATGGTATGATTCCTAACTTTATTCCCACTTGTCATTTTTGTGGTATTGTTGGTCATATTAGACCAAGTTGCTTGCATTACATTGAAATGTGTAGAGCTAAAAGCATGTTTGACAAGAAAAAGGCTAGAGCTAAGATGCTTCATAAAAAGGAAGAAAATCATGTGCATGATCCTTTTTCATCTTGTACTCTAGAACCTTTGTCCACTAGGATTGACTTAGTGTCACCTAGGTGGATTAAAAATGATGAACCCGCTTGCTACGAGACTAACAAGTCTCAAATAGGTTCAACCAAGTCCAAAGGACTTGGTAGGTCCATAGGACCTCATACCCTTCTTTGAAGTGGTATGGAAATTTGACCCCATATGGGGAACTTAAGCAAAGAGAGCTATTTTGCATCTAGTCACTTGCAAAAAATTTGAAATATCTTATGCTTCTCTTTTTGTTGCTTGAGTTAGCTTGGTTACACTTTGTATATATATATTTTTTATTCAAATAAGTGTGATCAATGCTTGTATTGCAATCCATGTCATATTTATGTTCAAACATGCATTTTTGGACTAGGAGATATATACATAGGATTTAATTTGAATGACCTATAATGATCTCCATGACACGATGATTGCTAAATGACATGCTAAATGCTAATCTTAAAAAGCATGTTTTGATGATTGCATTTCTTAACTGCAAAAAATGTGTGAAAAAGCTTGAGACTCAAATGAAAAAGGATCTTGTATCCATTCAAGGATTTTACAATCCAAATGTCTCTCTTTCTTTATTGGTTGAACATGTCTACTATCATACGGATATCTTATCCGGAAAAATCAAATAGGGTGCAAAGTCGCTCATGACATGTTTGGCTTATAAAGTTGGATATAGTTGTTCTTAAATTGAAATCAATGAAAACCTATATCCTTGCTTCTCTCTTGACATTAGTGAAATTGGTTTGAATTCATATTGAAAACCTTTGTCATTTGCTTTGCCAAATACCATGATATTTTGGACTTAAATGCTATATGTCTTGTATGCAAAGCAATTTTTTGATTCACACATTTTCTTTAAATAAATCTCCTTGTTTCTCTCCAATAAATTTGAGATTGCATAAAGTGACTTATATTGATTATGCATATACTAGAATGCTACTATCTCTCTTTGCCTTGAGTGACCCGGTTGGGGACTACTCCCTTGTCTATATCATGACAAAAAGGGGGAGTATGTTGTGGTAAGGGGAGTTGCAAATTGTAGTAGCAATTGTGCATGTTGGGGAGTATACTTATTGAGGGGGAGTAACCCTTTGAGGGGGAGCATTTGCACATTCATACATTGCATGATGTTGTACTTAAATTCTTAAATGCAAATGCTTGTTTTATCTCACTTGATTCATCTCACCTTTTCTTGTATTGGAAAGTATAGAAACTGTGCTTTCAGGGATTGATTGTTCTACTTGAGATTGAAGACTTCAAGACTATTTATCTTATCTCTTTGTAAAGTAGAAAATCATAGTAGACCCGTAGTTTCTATTATGTTGTGAGGAATCAATGTGAGTGGTGGTTTTGTCACGAAATAGCCAAAGGGGGAGATTGTAAGGATTCCCTTTTGTTGATTGGCTTATTTCGTGGGCAAACCACATGTTGGGGTTTGGTTGTAAGGGTAGTCTAGGTGATTTGTTGAAGATCAAGACCCTTTCCAAGACCTCAAGAGGACAAGCACCAAAGGTATATCTTGTGCTTACTTTGGCTTGAAGAGTTATAGGTGCACACACACACACAACATGCATAACTCTTATTCTTGTATGGTGTGTTCATATTTTGTGTGCATTGTGCTTTATTGACTTATTCAATATCTCTTCTTGCATGTTGAATTGATTGCATCTTGTTATATGACAATGCCATGACATGATAGGCATTAGGATGCATTCAATACCCACACTTGCACTTCATGTATGTTAGTTCTTAGTGTGGAGTAATTCGTTTCCCGAAGGTTGTTCGGAAACGTCCGCGCGTGCACATTGATGTGCTTTGTTTTACGCGATGATCGCCGGTGGAGTTGCCTTTGGCTTCTCCTTGGTTTCACCATTTTTGGTGAAACGGCGGTTGCGTTCGGCGGCCTGGCCGCCGTTCGAAACCGCCGAATGAGACCTGATTGAAATATATCTCTCGAGTCCAAAACGGCGGTTGGGATCGGCTGTTTCGAAACCGCCGAAGTTCCCCTGTTTCACTCGGGAGCCATTCGGCGGTTCAATTCGGCAGCCTGGCCGCCGAATGAAACCGCCGATCGTGCGATTTCTAGGGCAAAATTGTCTTTTCACTTGCCTTGTTCTTGATGTCTATAAATATCACACTTTCTCATTATCTGATAATGTTCTTTGACTCTTAAGAACCCTAATCTTCAAAGATAGATTTTGAGAGAAAATCAAATCAAGAACTCAACTTTAACCACTCAAATCAAACCCCTTTTGTATCAAATTTCATATTGCATCTCCTATGTCTATATAGAGTGCATCCATGTATGGGTTTGCATCATCACAACTTGCTTGGTAAGATTTTGATTAATTTCATCTTATTGTAGTATTTTAAATACCAAGTCATCTCTTTTAAATTAATTGTATGTTTTAGATCATATGCTAAATACAAGAAAAGAGATTATTTGTGATGAATTGATTGAGTGGTGTTTTTGATAGATATCTAGGTTTTTATAATCTATGATTATCTATGCTATTTGACATGTCATTTAGCAATTGATATCTAGGGTTGATTTAAATTGAATATATCATCATCCTAGATAAGCATTTAGAGTACCCTAGCTCTTATTGCATTAATTGAATATTCATACATATTCACATAGGGTTGTGCATCTCTTTTGAGAGATTGAAGTCTTGGGGCTAAGTGTGCTTAGGCCTCAAGCAAATTGGACTAGAGCCGCTATAAAAGGCCCGCGTGGTAGATTAGAGGGTGCTCACGCCAAGAGTAGTGTATCAGGGGATATCACTAGGGATTGAACCAATAGTGGCGATTGGTAGTGTCCATAGCCTGAGGTTATCTAGGGTGAGGGTCCGAGAATCACTTGAGGGTGTAACCGTCTTTTCATATAGTGGATTTCGAGGTTCGAGTGTGGCGCACTTACCAGCCCGTGGTTTTTCCCTGTTGAGGGTTTCCACGTAAACATCAAGTGTCATTTATTATTTCCGCATCTTATTACACTTGTATGTTTTGTTGACTTGCTAGGGGTATTTTCGTAAAATTGACATGCATGTGAAAATTGGGTAATAATTAGATAAAATCTATTCATCCCCCCCCCAGCTTTATATATCATACACACCGTATTCTTTTCAGTGACCATAGAGTATTGACCAATAACTCGACTATATTCTTAAAAAAATATAATTTTATTAAAAGTTTCAATAAATATTTTTTAATATATATTTGTCATAGAAATTAGAATTTTGATTAGTTGAATAAATTTAAATTTATCTTAAAATGTTTATTTATTTATTTTTATTTGTAACATCTCATATAGGTTATATATAAATATTGTTCAATCGTTAACACATCAAAGGTTGTAGTCAAGTGGTAAAGACTTACAACCTTTGAACTTGAGGTCACAAGTTCAACTCCCACTAATGACAATTAATTGTCATTATTATCAGCGGCGGTGTGGTGGTCCGGCGGTCGGCGGGCGGGCGCCGGTGGCCGGATTTTGTATAAATATTAAAATATTTTTTTTATTCTTGACAGTCCTTGACAGTAGCTTCCTTGACAGTTTTTAAAACTGTCAAGAAAGGCATTATTTTGTTGTAGTGGCCCAAGCCTCAAAGGGCTCTAGCTCGTCAAAAGACAAGCCTAAGAACCCAAAGACCCAAAGACCCAAAGACCATCATTACTGTTTACTAAGTAATTATCCAAATAAATAGTCAATCACACAGGTTATGTAATATGGATTCTGATTGAAAGTGTTTATACTCTATTAAATGTAATTATACATCTAAACTTGTGATTATAATAATATATTTTCAAACACATAATATATGTAAATTGTATTCTAATTGATATTTTTAGAATATGTTGTCATGCATTTATCAATACAGATATTCGTATATCAAAAGTCTTTAAAATATGGATTCTTATTGTAATTGATATTAAAAATTGTTGTCATGTATTTATCAATGCAAATATTATATATCGAATACGTTTTACATGTGATTACACATATTAAATTGTGATTATATGAATAAAATATTCGATTTCACAAAGATTTAATAAAATTTGTAATTGAAATTTTTACAGAAAAGGTTATCATGCATTTATGAATACAAATCTTTCATATATCAATACTCTATATTATATGATTACACCTTTTTAGTAGTGTTTATATAAATAATTATTCAACATAGAAGATATGGATTATGAATTCTAATTGAATATGTTATTGAAATGGTTGTCATGCATTTAGCAATGCAATTATGTAATTCAAATATGGATTGTTATTACAATTGATACATTGAATAAAATCGTGACCACATAACATAGATAATATGGATTCTAACTGATGCATATAACCTATCCCACCAACGTGTTGGTGGTAACCCACCAACAGTGTGCTATGCAGCTCAATAGTGTGCGTAACAGACTGTTGGTGGGATACCACCCACACATTAACCGACGATTTTTGATACATTGAATAAACTCGTGACCACAAACCATATTTAATATGGATTCTAACTGATGCATATAACCTATCCCACCAAAGTATTGGTCGTAACCCACCAACGGTGTGCTATGCAGCTCAATAGTGTGCGTAACAGACTATTGGTGGGATACCACCAATACATTAATCGACAAGTAAGACATACACACAAAATTTCTAAGTTATTATGAAATTATGATTAATGTCTTATAAAGAACATATATTTACTGAAATGTCAACACTTAGTTACTGAATCACAATTCATGTACAATGTCGATATGTTATAATTAGAAAACAGTAAACAACAATTCTAACCAAGACCAAACAACAATTATCATCATACAAGAATAAACGACAATAAAACAGAAAATCTGGGGAGCAAAATTTAACCATCGAAACATGTTCAAGCAAATATATTTGTACATTTCAAAACTTTCATCCAGAAGGTAATCATGTTCATATTGAACCGTTGCAATCAAATCTAACATTGGCCATTCATCAAACACATTGCAGATCAAAGAATAAGCAACAGATAAATTCTCTTAGAAGAGCAAAAATTATCCATCGAAACATGTTCAATCAAATCTAGTTTCATTTTCAAAACTTGCATGCCGAAGGTAATCATATTCGTATTGAACCATTGCAATCCTATGAAACATTGACCATTGAACAAATAGGTACTATCACTATAAAATATTCATCAAACACATAACAGATCAAAGAAGAAGCAACACTAATAAATGCTTTTCGAATATGGATTCTATAAAGAATAATATAAAGAATAAGACATACATATTTTTCATGTTCAGTGTGTGCAAAAACATTTTTCAAACATGAATTATCACAATAAACCCTTTAACAAACACATGCAGAGATTATGAAACCAATCAAAACATCTTCAAACTTTTCAGTACAAAAGCTTGCAAAAACCTACAACAAACAAAAATATAAACATTTACAAAGATTAGACCGTGCGAATTACACAAACCTCTTAGGTCTGTCAATCTTATCACATAAGCCTCTTGTTAACAGAAGAATAGTTGCATGATGGATAATGTTTAGTGAAAGGAACAATAGCGACGTGATGAAAAGAGTTGTATTTAGGGTTTTAAATCGTGAATCCAAGACAGAGAGATGCTTAATGTGTTTTGATGCTAAAAAAAAGGGTAAAAAATGAAATTATAATTCAACTTTGCATTGGAAATTGTTGTAATAATAAATTTTAGGTTGTGCAAGCAATACACATGGCTTTGTTTTAAATTCGAACCAACCCATGTCAACTAAAACAACCAATAGAAAGAAAATATTTTAAAAAGTTGAATATGAATAGTTTAAAGTTAAGAGATTTCACACCTAATCAGTAGAGTATCAATGAGTACAATTTATCTTATTGAGAAATTAAATATCAACCAGCAAACTAAATTTTTATTGAAGAACGTAAGAGGGGTGGATAAACCTGTATCCCAATTGGCCACTCTTTTTAAAATATAAATAAAACAAAATCTAAACCAGATGCTACATCATTATATTTTTGGGAAGCCCTAAACTCTTCACATATTTTATGCCCTACATAGTTCGTATGTACACACCTAAATAAAAAATCATGTTATAATTATTAGTTGGAAAGTGTAAACAACATTTCGTTTATATAATATACTTGTTTCATAAGCTCCTTTCAGATTGATCTCAACCGTTGGTTTGTTTAATATAATGATCATAGCTTCACACTAGTTTTAGTAAATGGTTACCTCAATGTTATCAACCGGCCTACAAAATTAACATCTAAATATCAATTATTATCAACCAGCCTACAAAATTAGCATGGAAAAACGTAAGAGATATCAAATAGCCAGCCACCCTAAACGTAATGATTAATGATTGATGATTGATGATTGATGATTATTATATACTAATAACACCTTCTATGCATGTATACGATCTCTCTGTCCCAATTACTCCATTCTAAATCAGAAGCATAAAATCCTTCAGATTTTTTTAAAATCTTTAAATTCTTCATATATACTTTTGAAGCTCGTAAACAATGTCTTCAAGTGAAGAAATCCTAGGTTATTAGCAAACTTTGTGCAGCCCTGTAAAGTTTCGCATAGTAGTGGATAATTTGACTGAAGAACAAAGAGAATACGTGGAGGATATGGGATTCGGGGTGTTAAAGAACATGAGTTGTCTTCAGTTATTTGGTCCTCTATGCAATATGTTGCTTACAGTGATCTAACCTGGCACACAGTTTGTAGTTCTCCACGGTAAGTGGATCCCAATAAGGGTGTCAGATTTCTCTAAGGTGATGGGCTTAACAGACGGCATCGATGAAGTCAACTATGACTCTGAAGAGTTTGATGAAATTTGTATTCGAATGAAAGCACTTCTGCAGAGTAGTACTGTTAAGGACAAGATTACACTCTCTTCCTTGCAAAAAACACTACAGAGTATGAGGGCCGCAGAAGATGATTTCAAGATTTCATTTGCTTTGTTTACTATTTCAATACTTTTATGCCCACCTACATCACCTAATATTGACGAATCATTGCTGACCCAACTGAAGAATCCAAAATTAATCAGACACAAGAAATGGGCAACATTTTTGTTTCAGTATTTAATGGATGGTGTGAGAAACATCAGAAACCGAGGTACAACATTTTTCCAAGGGCGCCTTCTTTTTCTTCAGATCTTTTATTTGGGATGTCTTTCGCAGAATAAAGTGTACGTGAATAGGCTTAACGTTCCCTTGGTTGCTTGGACCAAAAACAAGGCTGAAGCACTCAATAGGTTGGTGGACAATGATGACGTTATAGGTGGTTACTACAGCAGCACCATAGAGGTTGACGAGCCATATGATCGGTCATTTATTGTATATGTTTTTTATCCCCATTCTTCATATCGTTTGCTTGTTTCTCGAGTCTTTTTAGGGGTTTAATGTGTGTGTTTGAGCATTTTCAGGTTTTTGGATCCAACTGAGTTGTGTGAAGAATATCAGGCAAAAGGTGCTATTTTAGAGAATCTCAAGGGCTTTCTAGCAAAATGCCAAAAAGAGCTGCCATGATCGCTCCTAATTTCGGGAAAGCGGTTCAGCAGCGTTCCAACATCAATAGTGTCTGTTGCCCCGACCGCTGTTAAACCGCTCTCAGAGCCACAACGGTTGTCCGTCAAATGAGAAGACCGCTGCCGATATCGCTGCGGCTTTCGCAGCGGTAATGGCAGCGGTTTGACAATTCCGTTCAGAATAAGGCATCTTTTCGCATCTAGGATCTAGGTGCCTATATATATTAAGAAGATCAATAGGTTTTGCTCTCTCTCTCGGACACTAGCTTACCCTCTAGAACACAGACAAACTCATCACACAGTTCTATCATTCATCTTTACGCATAGAAGATTCGAAGACAAAAAAGATTTCAACATTGAAGATTTGAAGAATTCATTGAAGAACTTAATGGGTTTTATCTCCTCTATCTCTTGTCTTGTTATTTTCATGATGTGTAACTAAATCCATACTAGGGAATCAATGTGAACCTCTATGAATACTCTTTGTTAGAATTGACTATATTTTCTTAATTCAAGTTTTGATTCATTCAATTCATCTTATGTCATAACTCTTTATTATTGCTCATGCCTGTTAATATGCTCGGCAGGAATCTAGGGTTGTGATAATTTAATGATTGAGTCTGAGTGTGCTACGTCGCCACTCTCAATCACTTTTCAATTGAATGGGTAAAACTTATCATGCCTGTTAATATGCTCATAAGTTTTGGTTCCTTCTTCTTTAACTTGATGTGTGGTAAAGCTTATCATGCCTGTTAATATGCTCGTAAGTTAATCACACTTAATTTAAGAACGAACCCTTAACTTGATTAACATCTTTTATCAAAGTCAATTCGAAGCATTGAGTAAATGTAGTTGGGGAGCATTGATGACCTAGTCCTCTCACCTCTTGATCACATTCACATATTCTTGTTAACTGCTTTCTTAGATAATTCAGTTCTAAATCAATCAATCAATCAATCAATCTCAAATCTCTCGGATACTGTTAATTGCTTAGCTTTAATTAGAATTGGTTTTAATTGATAATTCATTTTTCCTCGTGGGAACGATCCCTACTTGTTGCTGTACTTATCTCACGATTTGTGCACTTGCGAGTTAGGTTTTTATAACACGATTTTATCCATCAAGTTTTTGGCGCCGCTGCCGGGGATCTAGTGAATTTATTGGTTATTTCTAGTTTTAGTTTTAGTTAATAGGTTTACTTAAGTTTAGGTAGTCGAGTCATTAATTTTTTTTAGCTTTTTAGATTTTTCTTTTTCTTTCTTTCTTTCTTTTCGTAGTTTACTTGTGATTTGTCTTTTCTTGTTTCAGGTGTTGACAGTAGATGCAAGGTAGAAGATCTTAGCAGAGAGAATTGTTACCTTTCAACGATAACATTGATTGCATCAGAAATCAAACAATGGAAGACGAGCAACCTCAAAACCAACACTACAAGAAAATTAGTCTACGACAACATTCAATTAACAACATACATGGGATATATGTTGCGAAAAGTCATCTACCGCAACACACAGAAAATGTGTGTTGTGGAAGTGACTTATGGCAACACGCAAACGTATGTTGTCAATAATAAGACACATACGACAACACACAATCGATATATGTTGTAAAAAGTCACTTATTGCAACATACATTGCACGTTGTTAAAAAAACATAATATATAACAACGCACAAACTTCGCGTGTTGTTAAAAAGTAAATATTTAGCAACACGCAATTTCGTGTGTTGTTAAATTACTGAGATTCGGCAACACACATCTTTGCGAGTTGTTAAAAAGCTAGTATTTAGCAACACACATCTTTGCGTGTTGTTAAAAAGTTAGTATTTAGCAACGCACGGCTTCGAAAGTTGTTAAAACTTTAGGATTTAACAACACACATCTTCGTATGTTGTTAAAAGTCATGTATTCCACAACATGCTATTATTGTATGTTGTCGTAGAGATGTTTTTAGCAACATACATTTTTGTATGTTGGCATAGAGATATCATTAACATCATATGTTTTGTATGTTGTTGTAGATATATCTTTAGCAACATGTATTTTTTTGTATGTTGTCGTAAAGTGACAATTAACAACATACATTTTTTGTATGTTGTGGTAGAGATAACATTAGCAACATTTTTTTTTTTTTTTTTAACTAAGTCTACTGTTTTTTTAACAACATTTAATTCACATTAACAAAGGTCTATTAAATTATTAAATTTATTTAAACGTTAATTAAAAAAAATTGCATTGTTATCATTTATAAAATTATTTTCTACGATAATTTAATCTGACCACTTTAATTTAAAAATTAGAAATTCATTTATAAATAGAAAACTATGTGTATATTAACAATATATAGAAAGATATATAATAATAACTAAATTATTATATTATAATTTATTATTTTGATTTTTTAGATCTTTAAATCTATTTAATGTCATGTATTCTTGTTCATTGCAAAATATATATAAACATTTAGGGAGTTATGAAATTATAAGTTGAACATTCTATTTTGATGTTGTTGTACGTGTCTTGTTAGTACCAACAAATTTTTGTTCATTGATGTAAGTCACTTTCATAATACACATTTTTACACGTTGTGATAGGTGACTTTTGACAACATGCATTTTTATTAAGTTGTCAAAAGTCTTATTTTATTTATTTTAATTATTATTATTAACATTATTTTCTTATTGACAAATGTTTTCTAAATTATTAAATTTATTTAAATATTAATTTTTAAAAATAATGGTGTTTCTATCTCTCGTAAAATTATTTTTTACACAAATTTAAACTGGTCACTTTTTAAAATTAGAACAATATTTATCCAAAAATATTACCAGAAAAATAATGTTAGAATGCAAAAAATAAATAAATAAATAAATTGCACAAATGATGAGGTATGTGAGATGCCAAGATTCTGAAAATCATGAAATTATAGTGTGAGTGATATGATCTTTCTATTTTTTGAAGTATTACAAAAATTCGGAGTTTTTTTTTTTTAAGAAGTGGAAGAACTCGAACTCGCAATCTCATGATACAGGTGTGGGAGGCATATCATTGGACCATTTTCATCTCATCGAGTGTATGATATGATCTCGACAACTCATATGTCATATATTTTTGACATGATTTTGAACAAATATTTTTGACAGTCTAGCATCACTCATTACCAGAATGAGTTTAAATTATCAAGTAATAAAAATATTAAGTTGTTAAATAAAATGTTAATTAAAAAAATTAATAAATAATTAATAACATATATAGGTTATATATAAATAAGTTTATAATAATGACAAAGTCAAGCTTGCAGCAAAATGGTAAGGCATTCACTCTCATTTATCAAGACCATGGTTCAATTCTTCTCCCATGCAAAGTTAAATGTGTTATTATCGATTGGGCCATAGGTCCAATAGTAGTTGGTGGGTGAATGAGGCGAGCCCAGTAGCTGGTGGGGTGTATGAGGCAAGCCAATTTTTTTTTTTTTTCATGGGCTACGACAACGCACAATGCGTGTTGCTATAACTGTCTAAGGCAACACATAGTGCGTGTTGCTGTAAATGTTTAAGACAACATCTACGAACAAAGCCAACGCATGTTGTCTTTTATTTACCACAACTTACTCAGTGAGTTGTCTTAAATGTTTAAGACAACGTCTAATGTATGTTGTCTTTTATCTACCGCAATGCACATAGTATGTTGTCGTTCTGAAAAAACAACTCACGCTGCACGTTGCGAAAAGCTTTTGGACCTTTGGCAACAGGCTCATCAGCAACATACAGTGGCGCGTTGCGAAAAGTTTTAACAACATATTTTGCGTGTTGTCGTAGACCAAATTTCTTGTAGTGCAAGAAAGGCTCAACTAGGGTCCTGATCCCATACCTAACTTTGTTCCAAATCCGGTTTATGAGCCAGAACCAGAACCCATCAGAACTATGAAGGATTACAGTAGGCCAGTTGTAAGCAACCATCCCTTGTGCATTGTGCTAGAACCTGTAGCAAGGAATTATGAATTGAGAAGTAGCCACTACAACCAACTGCCTGTGTTCCGAGGTTTACCAGATGAAGATGTGCTTCTGTTCTTTAGAGAGTTCTACGCAGCAACACAGTCCTTACCTAACCATAGGATTACAAAAGACCAGCTGCGTATGAGATGCATTCCACATGCATTAAAAGATGAGGCGAAGACATGGTTGTTGACATTGCCTCCATCATCTATGAGAACATGGGATGAAGTAAGGGAAAAACTCACTAATCAGTATTATGCACCTCAGAAAACCAGTGAAATTCGAGCCAAAATTTCAAGTTTCTATCAACAAGACAACGAGACTTTTTATGAGGCATGGGGGCGTTTCAAGAAATATACCAGAGATTGTCCTCAGCACGGATTTCTTACTAACTAGCTATGTCAGTGGTTTTATGATGGTCTGACTGAAGTATCGAGTCTTTTAGTGAACAATGCTTGTGGAGGATCCATGTATGACAAACAACCTAATGAGGTATACTCTATCTTTGAAAAGTTGTCACAAAACTCTCGTTACAAAAATTCAAGGAGGAAGAAGGGAATCTATACAGTAGATGCCAACATGGAAAGCTCCATTCAAATGACACAAATGATGAAGAAGATGGATGCTTTTGCTACTGATATGGGGCATCTGAAGAGCTGGCAACAAAAAGTGTTTATGGGAGAACACCAAGTAAGAGGTCCTGAACCAGAAAAAGAAGAAGAAGTTCAAGCCATGAACAACTTTAATTCCAGACCACGGAATGAACCATATTCCAACACTTACAATCCAGGTTGGAGAAATCACCCCAATTTTTCGTGTTCCAACAACAATTAGAGTTCAGGAAACCAATTGGGAAACAATAATCAAGCCACTGGAAACCAATGGGCCAATAACAACAATAGCAATCAAAGGCAATTTAACACCGGTGCCTAACAAAACTCTGAATCCCAACCCAAGAAGCCATCAATAGAAGATATGCTCCAACAAATGGCACAACAAATGCAGCAAATGAACCAACTTAATGAGGTACAATTTCAGAATATTCATGCTTCATTGAAGAAGACAGAAACTTAAGTTGGGCAATTAGCAGAGGCTCAACAAAAGATGGAACATGGAAAATTTCCAAGTTTCACTGAACAAGCAAAGGCTATAACAATTCTTCGAAATGGTAAGATTCTAACTGATAATAGACCCGCTGAACTTTCTGATAAATCTACTACTGTTTTAGGTCCTTCTAAAGTTAACAGCATGCCCCATGAGGAAGAGATAGTGGTGGAAAAATCCAAAGTTTCACTACTCTTACATAAATCAACCAATCCATATATTCCTCCAATTCCATTCCCAGAAAGACTGCAAAAGAGTAAGTTAGAAAAATCATACAAAGACATATATGACATTCTCTCGAAAGTCAATGTAAACTTGCCCTTACTAGAGATGATTCAGAAGATGCCAGCATATGCTAAGTTTTTCAAGAGCCTTCATACCTACAAAACAAGATTTATGGAGAATCATCAAGAATTCATGACCGGAAGTGCTAATGAAATCCTTCAAAAGTCGTTGCCGCCAAAATTACAAGATCTAGGTAGTTTTTGCATCAACATCACTATAGGAGGTACAACTTTGGAGAGAACCATGTGTGATTTAGGAGCCAGTATTAATTTAATGCCTTTCTATATCTATGAGTAACTAGGATTGAATGACTTAAAGAAGACAACCATGTCACTTGTGTTGGCTGATGGTTCTGTCAGATACCCTAGGGGTTATGTTGAAGATGTGTTAATGCAGGTTGATAATCTCATCATTCCTGCTAATTTTGTTGTCCCAGACATGGATGAAGGAGCTAAAGATAGAAACTGCAAACCTATTCTTTTGGGAAGACCTCGTTAGGATACTAATGCCTAAACATATCATGGCATTTCAATGAACAAGATGCAATCATTTAAACATGCATGAAGAGACTGCATGACTTTGCATCCTAATGCCTAAACATGTCATGGCATTTCAATGAACAAGATGCAATCAATTAAACATGCATGAAGAGATAACAATGAACATGAATGCACTCATATAAACCACACAACATACAAGAATTAGAGATATGCATGAGTTATGTGTGTGTGCAACTAGATCTCTTCAAAGCAAATAAGCACAATAATATACCTTTGGTTCTTCTTCTCTTGAGGTCTTAAGAGAGCCTTGGTTATGCAAATCACCAACCATCAAATGCCTAAGCTACCCTTACAACAAGCCCCACATGTGGTTTGTCCACGAAATAAGCCAATCAAAACTTGAGGACCTTACAGATCAGCATACAAAAAACGTCTTAGTCATTTCATCCCACCAGTTCTACTTGACATGATATTTTGTTGTAGTCATATTACTTAAATATACATTTATATGTTCAACAAGTCCATATTAGATCACAAAGAGGAATTTAGTTTTGCTTAGGTTAAACATAAAGTTACGCCAATGTATTCAAATCACCTTGCTGCTATTCTAGATGACTTCCTTGTAAATTCTTTCTTTGCTGTCTTTTTCTTATCTATTTTCTCTGCTAACTTCACCTTGTCCTTGGGTTGAACAGTTGGAAGAACAACCTTTGTCTTCTTGGTATTGGGAGCTTTCTGCCCATTTTTGTTTGGTTCGGCAATTGGCACTTTTTCCTTTCCACCGTTTGAGAGTTTTGTTGCTTCCTTAGCCTTCTTGTTAGGTTGATCACCATCTACAGTTGGTTTTCTCTTTTTCTTATGAAACACTTGCTTCGGGATATCCTTCGGTGCAACACTGTGAAGGTTATCTTTCTTCTTCTTTTGTTTAGGAGATTGACTGTTGTTCCTTTCAGATGCATCACTAGCGCCAATCACTTTCTTCCCCTTCTTGGATTTCGATTGCTTTAGCTGATTCACTTGAGTATCACAAGGTTGTTCTTCATCTCCTATTTCCACACTCACACTTTCTTGATCTCCTGTATCCTCACTTACTTTTTCATCTCCACTATACAAACACATCACATTGTCACCCCCATCCGTTTTCACACTGTCATCTCCTGATTCGTCCTCATCCTGCACACCCTTTGTTACAACATCTGCTTTTGCTACAGTATCTATGTACATTATTCATAAAAAATGAAACTTAATTCAATAAGTTTAACATGCAACATACATGGAAGCACAGTTAAATATATACAGTAATTTAGGATTCACTTGGTACCTAGCACACACACACCCACACTAAAAGAGATATTGGGCCTACTTGCGGTCAAATAAAGCAAGCTACTAGTCATGCCCCGATATAATGTTTGTTCCACACTTTTACCACTAGCATCCTTACTTAGCTTCAAAGTGATACTCATGGGTGTATCACAATGTTTGGCATTTTCTAGACCAAACTTCTTCACTAGGTTCTTAGCATATTTGGCTTGGGTTATAAAAATCCCATCATTCATTTGCCTAATTTGCAAACCTAGGAAATAACTTAGCCCACCAACTAGACTCTTCTCAAATTCATGAGACATAGCATCAATAAATTGTTGGACATTGATGTTGTTGGTGGAGCCAAACACTATATCATCGACATAGATTTGAGCTATAAAGAGCTCATCATTGTCTTTCTTGATGAATAGAGTCTTGTCAATACTACCCCTTGTGTAGTTTTTGTCAACAAGAAATTGAGTGAGACGCTCATACCAAGCCCTTGGTGCTTGTTTCAATCCTAAAACAAATTAACGGTGTGTACAATATTATCTAGAGGGGGGGGGGGTGAATAGATTTTAACTAGTTTTACCCAATTTTCGTGTATAGTCAAGATTACGAAAATACCCCTAATAGTCAATATAATTTAACAAGTGTAATATGGTGCGAAATGTAAATAACACTTGATATATATATGGAAACCCAACTACTGGGAAAAACCACTGGCTGTTTAGTGCGCCACACTCAAACCTCGAAATCCACTAATTGAAATTGAGTTTACAACCTATGTAGACCTCATCTAACACTCTGGTCAATAACACCCCCCTACTTCTACCACGCAGGCCTTTAAAAGTGGCTCTAGTTCAATTGCTTGAGGCCTAAGCAATCTTAGCCCCAAGTCTTAATTCTCAATGAAGAGATAATGCTACCTATGTGAATATGTAAAATACTCAAAATGCAACAAGAGCTACGTAAACCCTTTTTGCTTATCTAGGATAATGATATATCAATTAAAGCAATCCTAGATATCAATAACTAGATGACATGTCAAATAGCTTAGCTAATCAAGATTAAGCAAAACCTAGATAGCTATCACAATACAACACTCAATCAATTATATCACAAATAATCTCTAACTTGTATTTAGCATATGATCTAAAAACATACAAGTAATTAAAGAGATGTCTTAATATGAAAAACACTTAAAATAGATGAAATTAGTGAAGAACATACCAAGTAAGATGTGATGATCCAAAACCATGTATGGATGCATTCTATATAGACATAGAAGATGCAATATGAAATTTGATGCAAAAGGGATTTGATTTGAGTGGTTAAAGGTGAGTTTTTGATTTGATTTTCTCTCAAATATCTCTCTTTAAAGTTTAGGGTTCTAAGGAGTAAAAGAACCAATTCAGATAATGAGAAAGTGGGATATTTATAGACATCAAGAACTGGGCATGTGAAAAGACAAATTTGCCCCTGAAACGCACCGATCGGCGGTTTCAAACGGCGGCTTGGCCGCCGTTTACAACTGTCGAATTGAGCCTGATAGGAACAGAGCATCAACTGTTAGGATTATGCTCAATAGCAAGAGTGTAATATTGTAATTGACAATCTTTTTCATATTAATAAAGTGATTTCTGGTTTAACAAATCTTATAGCATTTATAGTTTAACATTATAATTGTCAAAGTAAATAATCATAAGGTCTAAAGACTATGAGAAAAGAAGAATTGTTCGTACATCTGGATATGTATGAGGTAGACACAATTCTTTAGTTAGTAAAGGTTGGGCACCTTTATCTTGTTAAAGTTGTAGAATTCTTTTGCTAGCATTTGAGTGGGATCAAATGAGATATGATGAGTCTAAAATCATCGGAGTGTCTTCGAGTAAAAGAATCTAGTGCACTGGGTGCATTGAACTGGATCACAATGAAAAGCTTTATCTAGAACCGTCAATAGATAATAGTCTTTTCATTATCAGGACAATCGGAGAGTCTATCTTAATCCTGAGATAAATGATGGACTTATGGTTGCAAGTGGTATCATTTGAGTTATCAATGAGTACGATTATATAGCATAGTCTATCCTCGATAGTTTGGTGATATTCATTTGTTAATCGATAGAGGACTTCATTTATAGATATGGACATCGTGGCTCCATTTATTAAATGTGAGTATAATATCATCATATGGATGTTTTGAGGTAATTGTATATTAAATCTCAACGTTGAGTTTTTGATTGTGACTATTGAAAAAATGGCTTCTGGACAAGTCAAAGTATCCAAGTTCAAAACGTGGTCATATGAGTAAATATGGTAACTTGGAGAGTTATAGGCGGTCTATGAACTCTTGGCGATTACTGATATTAATCACGAGGATACATTATCTCCAATATGATTGTCTAGGGTATGAATGAGGAACATCTTCTTATTTTATCTTTATTTAAGAGTTCAATTTTAGCTCTTTAGTGGAATGAGTTAAAATTAATGGATCGGACCTAAGTGAATAATTTGTTGATTGTGATTAGGTTATGTCTATTGAAGCTTAAATTTAGATAGCCCGCCAAGATCCTCAATCCACACGGACTTGCATGGATCACTTGATATATTCTACCGGACCAATTTATGGGTCCATCTAGAATTGCATTTAATAGATTAAGAATATAATTTGCACATTATTTGTTTAATGGGCTGATCAATTATATTAATATATTAATAAAAGGCATGTGGGCTTGTTTCTTTTAGTAAGAATGGGTCTGGTTCACATGTGGGCTTTTTATTTAAAGTCCAATGGACTAAATAAAATAAGGAAATAATATTTGGCCCATATATTTAATGTGGGGCGGCAAGGCTATATTATTAGTCAAAAATATTATTTTATTTTATTGTTTGATTAAATGAGAATTAATTAATTTATTAATTAATTATTTAATTAAGAAACAAAATCTTTTTCTACTAGGAAATATGTTTCTTAGTATTATACTATTGTGGTAGTATAATAAATATTAAAGACTTTATTTGGTAAGTAGAAAAATAAAGGGAATTTATTTATCTAATCAAATTAGGAAGTCTTTGATATAGTCACAAATACACTAAAGAGTTGGATTAGGGTTTGTATATATTATATATGCATGCGGAAAATATATATGAATACATGCATGCGGAATATATACATACATATATGCATGCGGAATGGAAATATATATTTGCATGATTACATGCATGCGGAATATATACATACATATATACATGCGGAATGGAAATATATATTTGCATGAATACATGCACTAGATATATATATAATATATATTGTGCAAGTATTTCGCACTACATATATAGATAATATATTGTGCTATGAAATAGCACTAGATATATATATATAATATATATTGTGCAAGGATATATATATATATATATATATATATAATATTCGGAACCCTAATAGTTTTAAGTGGTTTTATTTTTCTATTGCTTGAAAAATAAAAAGCTATCTCTTAGACTAGTGTGATAATTTCGGCCAAGAGGTATAGAGAGAAGAGTCTGTTCTTATTTCGATAGTGCACTAGTAACTTTTACATCAAAAGGTTTTGTGCACAATTTCGAATAAGGCTCACGCGAGTTTCGATCATTAGATTGAGAATTCAAAAGTGACCGGAACATTCTTCGTTATCTCTTAGAAGTTTTTGTGACTAACGAAAAAGAAAAGATTTTGTTATTGTAAGGATTCCCGTTGTTTTTAATTGGCTTATTTCGTGATCAAACCATATGTGGGGATTCTTTGTAAGGGTAGTTTAGATGTTGTTGTTATTGCTTAGGCCCTTTGAAGACCTAATTATTGACAAGCACCAAAGGTAAAACTCTAAGTGCTTACTTGTCTTGAAGAGATAGTTTCACACACTCACAACTCATGCATATGTTTAATCTTTGTATGTTGTGTTTCTTTTTGTTGTGCATCAATGCCTATTTACATCTCTTCTTGCTTGGTATTATGATTGCATCTTGTGTTTATAACATCATAGCATTTAGGCTTTCAGGATGCATCTCAGTTTACCTTTGTTCCCCTTGCATGATTGCTTGTGGGGTTCAAAGTTGTGGGCTGTGCGCTGGTCCACCTGCGCCTGACGTCCAGCGCTGCTCACCGGCGCAAAATGCCCAGTGGCGTGCCGATGGTCGTGCGCTGGTCCACACCAGTGCAGCCCACCAGCGCAGATCGTCCAGTTTTCTGTCACCGGTCGTGCGCTGGTCTACACCAGCGCAAGGTCACCAGCGCTGATCGCCCAGTATGGCTCCGCTGGTCTGGCGCTTGTGTGAGCGCATGTCGTCCAGCTCCAAAGCAAAAATGTGCGTGTGCGCTGGTCCTACGCCTGTCGTCCAGCGCAAGGCCACCAGTGCACAGAGCAATTTTTGGTGCGTTTTTCAAAACGACCACACTTCACATATGGCCCATATATATATAACACTTTGACTTTAGGTTAGTCAAGAGAGTTCACATTCATATTCTATACTTAGGATATTTTTCAAGAGAAGAAAAATACACAAAGAACTCATTTTTAATCACTCAAACACTTTTTCATGATCATCAATCATCATCTAGCATCATCTTAGATCATCTAGATGTCATCTTGCATGGAATCTTCATCATACTTTGCTTGGTAAGCTTTTCACTAATATCTTACATGTTTTGTGTTTCTCTTATCTAGCAATCTCAATTAATTACTTGTTTGTTATTTTGTATGCTTTGGATACAATATTGAGATTAGTATGATGTATGTTTGAGAAATTGTATTGTGCTAGCATATTAGGTTTTGTGCTTAATATTGATTAGCTAAACTAATTGACATGTCATTTAGTTTTGATATCTAGGATTGTTCTTAATTGCATATTAATCATCTTAGATAAGCATATAGGGTTTCCCTTGCTCTATGTTGCATTTTGGATATTCACATATATTCACTTAGGGTTGTATTCTCTTCTAGAGAAAGTAAGTCTTGTGTGTAGCAACCGGGATTAGGTTGCTTAGATCGCAAGCAAATAGGACTAGGTTCACTCATACCGGGATTAGGTAGGTGTGTGATTACTTCCGGGATTAGGTTGTAATCGTTTGCACATTTAGTGGATTCGAGGTTCGAGTGTGGCTTACTTACATAGCCCGTGGTTTTTCCCGAGAGGGTTTCCACGTAAAAACCAAGTGTTGCTTGTTTATATTATCTTGAGGGTATTTTCGTAATTTTGACTAACACGAAAAATTGGGTAAAAAGCGTAAAATCTATTCACCCCCCCTCTAGATAGCTTTATACACACCGTGCTATAATTTGTTTCAATTGGTATCAGAGTGGGTTCCAAGACATACATAGGTGATCCTTGCTTATTTTGGTGTGTTTTGCATTTTGTGTGATTTTTGATCATTCATACATTTGCATTCATTTCATTCATTCATAAACACTATGAGTGGAAACGGTGGAAATGGTGGTGGCTACGAAGGAGCTTCTAGCACAAGGCCTCCACTTCTTACCAGATTGAACTATTCCCAATGGAAAGGGAAGATGGAATCCTACATATGCCAAATTCATGACCGTGCATGGATGGCGGTGGAAGACGGATATGATCTCCCTATGATGACTCCCGAGGGTGGAGGACAAGGTGTTTCGAAGCCTAAGACGCAATGGAACGCGCAAGAGTTTGAGGCTTCTAAGTGGAATAGGAAGGCTATGCATGCCATTATGTGTGCTATGGATGAGAATCAGTACAAGCTTATTCAGAATACTCAGATTGCCAAAGTGGCATGGGACATCCTTCTAGTTGCACATGAGGGAACCGATGTGGTGAAGGAGTCCAAGCTTCAAGTCCTCCAAACTCAGTTTGAGCTACTAAGGATGGGAGAGGATGAATGCTTCAATGACTTCGAAATCAAATTGATGGACATTGTAAATCAAAGCCATCAACTCGGAGACCCGTATTCGGATAGGAGAGTCAAGCAAAAAATTATGAGATCTCTCCCCGATAGGTTTGAATCCAAGGTAACGGCCATAGAAGAAAATAGTGGCTACATGGATATGAAGCCAAGTGAGGTGATTGGGCGTCTCCTTGCATATGAGTCTAGGAAGGCTCCTAGCACCACTACTCCTCCTAAGAAGTCTAAAGGAATAGCTTTGCAAGCATCTAAGGATGCAAATGAGGCAAAGCATGAATCGGATGAAGACCTTGCCTTATTTGTGAAAAGGTTCAACAAGGTTATGGGGTTCAAGAAGAAGAAGGGATTTGGGTCAAGAGGACAAGATTTGAAGAAAAAGAGTTCCTTCAAGAAGTTTGAGCCTAGACAAGAGAGGACCGAAAGGAAAGGGGTCCGATGCTTTGAATGTGGTGGGATTGGTCACTTTGCCCCCGAATGTGCTAATCACAATGAAAAGAAGAAGAGCAAAGTGATGGCCGCCACTTGGAGTGGGAGTAGTGATGACTCCAATGAGGAAGATGAGTCTTCAAGTGAAGAAGAGCTCATGGCTAATCTCCTAGCTTTTGCCTCCTCACATAAGAGCAAAAGTGGTAGTGAGAAAGAGGAAATGAGTCAAGTGGAAAATGACTCAAGTGAAGTAGAAAGTGACTCCTCTTCTAGTTCCAAAAAGAAATTTGTGGAGCAAAAGGTGCTTGCTAAATACCATGCCGAGTTCAATGATTTAGCACTTAAAAGCACAAGAAAGATTGAGAGGTTGAGAGAAGAAAACCTTGAACTTTCGGCTCACAATGACCACTTAAGTGAACAAGTGGAAAGATTGAAGAGGAGAGAGGATAAGTTAATTGAGGAGTTAGACTTATCCAAGAGAAGTGAAGAAGGCTTGAAGAGGGAACTTGTAGAAGTTAAAGGGTCCTTGGCTAGGATAGATTCTAGCACCAAGAAGCTTGATCATTTACTTGGTGTTGGAAAGAGTCCAAGTGACAAGAGAGGTCTTGGGTATGATGATGGCAAGAAAATCTCAACCTCTAACAAGACCGTGTTTGTCAAGAGCTTGAAGAACGAAGAAACTTCATTTGTGCAACCTCCTAGGAAGAAGTTAGAAGTAGGACAATGTTCTAATGCTCAAGTAAAAATGGGGCCAAGAAGGAAATCTCAAGCTCAACCCCCTAGGGTCCCTCAAGCCAACACTCCTCCAAAATTGGCTCACAAAGGAAAGAGACCAATCATGCAACCTCAAGCTTGGAAGCAACCTAGACCGGTTCAACAACGAAGATGGATTGAACCCATTTATCCACAAAGACATGGACAAGCTCCCATACGTGCACAAAGGCAAGGTATGATTCCTTATTTCATCCCTATTTGTCACTTTTGTGGTTGTGATGGTCATATTAGACCAAATTGCTTTCAATATATTAAAATGTGTAGAAAACAAAGCATGATTGAAAAGAGAAAGAATAGAGCCAAGATGCATGTTTCTAGGAATGAAAATATTGATTTGCATGATCCTAGAAATAGTAGAGCACATGTACCAAAGACCACTAGGAAAGCTAAAATTGTTGCTAAGTGGATTAGAAAGAATGAAAATGTTTGCCATGTTGCACAAATAGCCTTGAAGGCAAATTCTTCTAATTTTTGGTACTTGGATAGTGGGTGCTCTAGGCACATGACGGGAAACAAGAGTTTCTTCGAGACTCTTGTTATGGAGGAAGGTGGAAATGTCACTTTTGGTGATGGATCCAAAAGAAATGTTAAAGGGAAATGAACCATTTCCGTTCCCAGATTACCCTCCTTATCCAATGCTTTATTTGTTGATGGCTTGAAAGCCAATTTAATAAGCATTTCACATCTTAGTGATGAAGGATATTCCGTCTTGTTTTCTAAAGATTTTTGCTCAATCCTAAAACCCGATGGACAAACCTTGTTGAAGGGCATGAGATCTAGCGACAATTGTTATTGTCTTGAAGCTAGTATTGTATCTAATCATGTGTCCATGGATGAGCAAATTGAGTTGTGGCATGAAAGACTTGGCCACATGAACTTTAGGGATCTACGGACCCTTGGAAAGTTCGAGTGTGTGCGTGGCCTCCCTAAGCTTGGGAAGAAAGCCAATGATGTTTGTGGACCTTGCCAACAAGGAAAGCAAACTAAAAGCATGCACAAAAAGGGTAAGTATCTCACCACCAAGGAGCCTCTTGAGCTTCTCCACATGGACCTCATGGGTCCCATGCAAACCGAAAGTTTGGGTGGAAAGAGATACATTTTTGTATGTGTTGATGATTTCTCTAGGTTCACATGGACATATTTTCTTAGAGAAAAATCCGAAACTTTTGATAAGTTTAAAATGATTTGTAATAAACTTCAAAATGAAATGAACTCTAATATTAAAAGCATAAAACGGATTAGAAGTGACCATGGGAGGGAATTTGAGAATGCTACCTTTGAAACCTTTTGTAATGGTTTAGGTATCTCCCATGAGTTTTCGGCTCCTAGGACACCTCAACAAAATGGAGTTGTTGAGAGGAAAAATAGGGTCCTTCAAGAGATGGCCCGCGTGATGTTGCTTAGCAACAATGTCCCTAGGAACCTATGGGCCGAAGCCGTCAATACGGCTTGCTATATAGGAAATAGAGTCTTCCTAAGGCCCGGTACTAGAAACACCTCCTATGAGTTATGGAAAGGCAAGAGGCCAAATGTTAGCTACTTCCACACTTTTGGAAGCAAATGCTACATTTTGAATGACCGTGATCAACTTGGCAAATTCGATGCTAAGAGTGATGAGGGTATCTTTATTGGCTATGCCTTGAATAGTAGAGCCTATAGAGTTTTCAATTTAAAGACTCTAAGTGTTATGGAATCATCCAATGTCGTATTTGATGATACTAGGCTCAAGTCTAATGATCATGAGGAGGAGGTTATTTTTAGTGATGGTTCTCCTTTGGAGAAGGTTGTGGTGTCTCCTAATGTTGGGACATCTAATGTCAACAATGATGACACACAACCTATTGCTAGAGTTCCTCTCTTGGACTCTAAAGAACCCGCTCCATGGGTTAGGAAACTCCATGACAAAGAAGATATCATTGGAGAGGTAAATGAGGGTGTTAGGACTAGACGTCAACTTGCTAATCTTATTAGCTATACTTGCTACACCTCTCAAATTGAACCCAAAAAGGTTGAAGAAGCCTTAAATGATGAATTTTGGGTTCTTGCCATGCAAGAAGAGCTAAACCAATTTGAAAGGAATGAGGTTTGGACTCTAGTTCCTAGGCCTAAGACCACTAATGTCATAGGCACTAAATGGATATTTAGGAACAAATCCGATGAGGATGGCAACATAGTGCGGAACAAGGCTAGACTTGTAGCACAAGGGTACTCTCAAATTGAGGGTATCGACTTTGAGGAGACTTTTGCTCCTGTTGCCCGCTTAGAGTCCATTAGGCTTCTCTTGTCCATCTCTTGTGTGCACAAGTTCAAATTGCACCAAATGGACGTCAAGAGTGCCTTCCTCAATGGCTTCTTGCAAGAGGAAGTGTTTGTTGAACAACCTAAGGGGTTTGTGGATGCACACCACCCCAATCATGTTTATCGCCTCAAGAAGGCACTTTATGGGTTGAAACAAGCACCGAGGGCTTGGTATGAGCGCCTCACTCAATTTCTTGTTGACAACAACTACACAAGAGGTAGTGTTGACAAGACGCTATTCATCAAGAGAGACAATGATGAGCTTTTCATAGCTCAAATATATGTTGATGATATAGTTTTTGGCTCCACCAACAACACCAAAGTCCAACAATTTGTTGATGTCATGTCTCATGAATTTGAGATGAGTCTTGTTGGTGAGCTTAGTTACTTCCTAGGTTTGCATATTAGGCAACTAGATGATGGGATTTTCATATCCCAAACCAAATATGCCAAAAACCTAGTGAAGAAGTTTGGTCTTGAAAAAGCCAAACATTGTGATACTCCTATGAGCACCACTTTGAAGCTAAGCAAGGATGCTAGCGGTAAAAGTGTGGACCAAACCTTATATCGTGGCATGATAGGGAGCTTGCTCTATTTGACCGCAAGTAGGCCCGATATATCATTTGGTGTAGGAGTTTGTGCTAGGTACCAATCCGATCCCAAGGAGTCCCATCTCTCTTCGGTTAAGAGAGTCATTCGATTTGTGAATGGGACTTCTAATTATGGGATTTGGTACTCATTTGACACTAATCCTAGTCTTGTAGGATATAGTGATGCGGATTGGGCAGGAAATTGTGATGATAGGAAGAGCACATCGGGCGGTTGCTTCTTTCTAGGCAACAACTTGGTGTCGTGGTTTTGCAAGAAGCAAAACTCGATTTCCTTGTCCATGGCGGAAGCCGAGTACATAGCCGCGGGGAGTGGATGCACTCAACTTATGTGGATGAAGCATATGCTAGTGGACTACGGATTCAACCAAGGTACTCTCACTCTCTTTTGTGATAACATGAGTGCCATTAATATTTCCAAGAATCCGGTCCAACATTCTAGAACTAAGCATATTGACATCCGACATCACTTCATTAGAGAGCTTGTTGAAAATAAATGCATAGTACTTGAACATGTAGGTACTAATGATCAACTTGCGGACCTATTTACTAAACCATTAGATGCTACTCGATTTAAAACTCTTAGTAGATCTATTGGGATATGTCTTGTGGAGTGATGTGATTTACTTGACCCCATATGGGGAACTCAAGCAAAGAGAGCTATTTTGCATTCTTGTATCTTGCAAAAAATTTGAAATATCTTATGCCTCTTCTTTTGATTGCTTGAGTAAGCTTGGTTGTACATTTCTATATATGTTTTCAAATTCTATAAGTGTGAACCTTGCTTGTCTACAATCCATGTCATATTTATGTTCAAACATGCATGAAAGTTCATAAAATACTCGAGGTGTGTTTATCAATATAAAGCTAGAGGGGGGGTGAATAGATTTTATCTAATTATTACCCAATTTTCGCATGCATGTCAATTTTACGAAAATACCCCTAGCAAGTCAACAAAACATACAAGTGTAATAAGATGCGGAAATAGTAAATGACACTTGATGTTTACGTGGAAAACCCAACCACTGGGAAAAACCACGGGCTGTTAAGTGCGCCACACTCGGACCTCGAAATCCACTATATGAAAATACGGTTACACCCTCAAGTGATTCTCGGACCCTCACCCTAGATAACCTCAGGCTATGGACACTACCAATCGCCACTCTTGGTTCAATCCCTAGTGATATCCCCTGATACACTACTCTTGGCGTGAGCACCCTCTAATCTACCACGCGGGCCTTTTATAGCGGCTCTAGTCCAATTTGCTTGAGGCCTAAGCACACTTAGCCCCAAGACTTACTTCTCTCAAAAGAGATGCAACCCTATGTGAATATGTATGAATATTCAATTAATGATTAATGCAATAAGAGCTAGGGTACTCTAAATGCTTACCTAGGATTATAAGATGACAATATAATCAATCCTAGATATCACATATAGCTATATGACATGGCATATAACTTTAGCTAAGTAAAGGATCACCAATCCTAGATACAAAGCTATCATATAAAACCCACAAACATTCAAAGGATTAACTAGTTGATTAAAAAACAATCTATCAACCTAGTTATCAATACATCACACAAGAATGTTCATGGCATAGCTTTTAGGCAATAATGACCTAATCAAATAAGCTATGAAAAATAATCTCAATCAATAAATGAGATCAATTAGCTAGATGGCATATGAACATTAAAGCCTAGCTAACAAATAAAAACCCAATCAACACATAATCTCAATCTTATATGTAGAAATTAATCTAAACACATATAAGTAAAATATGAGATAAAATTGATAAGTAGAAACACTAATTATGTAAGATAAAAGTGTTCAACAAATCATACCATGTGTGTTGAAGAAGTCCCATGCATTAGCATATGCTAGATGATCCTAGATGATGCTTAGATGAAGATTTATGCATGTGGGGATGGGTTTAGAGAGATAAAGATATGATCTTTAAGCTTTCTCTCTCAAGTCTCTCTAAATATCTCTCTAGGGTTCTTATGATCAAAGACTTGTGTTCTGAACCAGAGATAAGGATGTATTTATAGAGACCAAAAACAGGGCAGGTGAAAATACAATTTTGCCCTTGAAACGCACCGATCGGCGGTTTCATTCGGCGGCCAGGCCGCCGAAATGAACCGCCGAATGGCTCCCGTGTGGAACAGGGGAACTTCGGCGACTTCATTCGGCGGTATGGAAACCGCCGATCCCAACCGCCGTTTTGGACCCGAGAGATATATTTCAATCAGGTCTCATTCGGCGGTTTCGAACGGCGGCAAGGCCGCCGAACGTAACCGCCGATTCACCAAAAATGGTGAAACCAAGGAGAAGCCAAAGGCATCTCCACCGGCGATCATCGCGCAAATCAAAGCACATTACCGTGCACGCGCGGACGTTTCCGAACATCCTTAGGGAAACGAATTACACCACACTAAAAGCTAACATACATGAAGTGCAAGTGTGGGTATTGAATGCATCCTAATGCCTAACATGTCATGGCATTATCATATAACAAGATGCAATCAATTCAACATGCAAGAAGAGATATTGAATAAATCAATAAAGCACAATGCACACAAAATATAAACACACCATACAAGAATAAGAGTTATGCATGTTGTGTGTGTGTGCAACTATATCTCTTCAAGCCAATGTAAGCACTAGATATATACCTTTGGTGCTTGTCCTCTTGAGGTCTTGGAAAGGGTCTTGATCTTCAACAAACACCTAGACTACCCTTACAACCAAACCCCAACATGTGGTTTGACCACGAAATAAGCCAATCAATAATGGGAATCCTTACAATGCATTTTTGGACTAGGAGATTTACATAGGAAGTATGATGTGAATGACCTATAGTTATCTCCATGACATGATGATTCTTTTATAACATGCTTATGTCAAATGAAAAAGCATGAAATTCATACAATATGCTCTCATGAAAAGCATGAATTGATGATTGCATATTCTTAAAATGCAAAACTTGTGTGAAAGCTTATGAGACTCAAAATGAATAAAGGATCTTGTATCTATTCAAAGGAATTTACATTCCAAATGTCTCTCTTTCTTTATTAGTTGAACATGGTTACTATCATACGGATATCTTATCCGGAAAAATCAAATAGGGTGCAAGGTCGCTCATGCCATGTTTCGCTTATAAAGTTGGATATAGTTGCTCTTAAATTGAAATCAATAATCTCTATATCCTTGCTTTTCCCATGACATTGGTGAAATTGGTTTGAATTCTTATTAGAAACCTTTGTCATTTGCTTTGCCAAATACCATTGTATTTTGGACTTGAATGCTATATGTCTTATATGCAAAGCATGTTAGATTCACACATTTTCTCAAAATAAATCTCCTTGTTTCTCTCAAATTAATTGAAGTGCATAAAGTGACTTATATGTCTATGCAAATCTTGCATGCTTCTATCTCTCCTTGCTATGAGTGACCCGGTTGGGAACTACTCCTTTGCCTATATCATGACAAAAAGGGGGAGTAGGATATGGTAAGGGGAGGTGCAAAATATAGAAGCTATTGTGCACTTTGGGGAGAACATACATTGAGGGGGAGTAACCCGTTGAGGGGGAGCATTGCATTTATCATACATTGCATACATTTGGTAATGTTGTGCCTAAATTCTAAAAATGCAAATGCTTGGTACTGTACTCATATGATTAATCTCACACTTTTCTTGTATTGGAAATGTTAGAAACTCTTTTCAGGGATTGATTATTCTACAAGAGGATTGAAGACTTCTAGTTACATTCTCTTATCTCTTTGTAATGTAGAATATCATTGTAGTCCCATAGTTTCTATTTTTTTTGTGAGGAATCAATGTGAGTGATGGTTTTGTCACGAAATAGCCAAAGGGGGAGATTGTAAGGATTCCCGTTGTTTTTAATTGGCTTATTTCGTGATCAAACCATATGTGGGGATTCTTTGTAAGGGTAGTTTAGATGTTGTTGTTATTGTTTAGGCCCTTTGAAGACCTCATTATTGACAAGCACCAAAGGTAAAACTCTAAGTGCTTACTTGTCTTGAAGAGATAGTTGCACACACTCACAACTCATGCATATGTTTAATCTTTGTATGTTGTGTTTCTTTTTGTTGTGCATCAATGCCTATTTACATCTCTTCTTGCTTGGTATTATGATTGCATCTTGTGTTTATAACATCATAGCATTTAGGCTTTCAGGATGCATCTCAGTTTACCTTTGTTCCCCTTGCATGATTGCTTATGGGGTTCAAAGTTGTGGGCTGTGCGCTGGTCCACCTGCGCCTGACGTCCAGCGCCGCTCACCGGCGCAAAACACCCAGTGGCGTGCCGCTGGTCGTGCGTTGGTCCACACCAGCGCAGATCGTCCAGTTCTCTGTCACCGGTCGTGCGCTGGTCTACACCAGCGCAAGGTCACCAGCGCTGATCGCCCAGTATGGCTCCGCTGGTCTGGCGCTTGTGTGAGCGCATGTCGTCTAGCGCCAAAGCAAAAATGTGCGTGTGCGCTGGTCCTGCGCCTGTCGTCCAGCGCAAGGCCACCAGCGCACAGAGCAATTTTTGGTTCGTTTTTCAAAACGACCACACTTCACTTATGGCCCCTATATATATAACACTTTGACTTTAGGTCAGTCAAGAGAGTTCACATTCATATTCTATACTTAGGATATTTTTCAAGAGAAGAAAAATACACAAAGAACTCATTTTTAATCACTCAAACACTTTTTCATGATCATCAATCATCATCTAGCATCATCTTAGATCATCTAGATGTCATCTTGCATGGAATCTTCATCATACTTTGCTTGGTAAGCTTTTCACTAATATCTTACATGTTTTGTGTTTCTCTTATCTAGCAATCTCAATTAATTACTTGTTTGTTATTTTGTATGCTTTGGATACAATATTGAGATTAGTATGATGTATGTTTGAGAAGTTGTATTGTGCTAGCATATTAGGTTTTGTGCTTAATATGATTAGCTAAACTAATTGACATGTCATTTAGTTTTGATATCTAGGATTGTTCTTAATTGAATATTAATCATCTTAGATAAGCATATAGGGTTTCCCTTTCTCTATGTTGCATTTTGGATATTCACATATATTCACTTAGGGTTGTATTCTCTTCTAGAGAAAGTAAGTCTTGTGTGTAGCAACCGGGATTAGGTTGCTTAGATCGCAAGCAAATAGGACTAGGTTCACTCATACCGGGATTAGGTAGGTGTGTGATTACTTCCGGGATTAGGTTGTAATCGTTTGCACATTTAGTGGATTCGAGGTTCGAGTGTGGCTTACTTACATAGCCCGTGGTTTTTCCCGTGAGGGTTTCCACGTAAAAACCAAGTGTTGTTTTAATTTCCGCACCATATTACACTTGCTTGTTTATATTATCTTGAGGGCATTTTCGTAATTTTGACTAACACGAAAAATTGGGTAAAAAGCGTAAAATCTATTCACCCCCCCTCTAGATAGCTTTATACACACCGTGCTATAATTTGTTTCAGTTATCCATCCTCAGGTACACAATTCAAAGAAAGGGAGACCACGCTCCTAGGTGATTCACGTTCGTGATTGGATTAGAAGATCTTGCGGATTACCATCGACGTAATGTCAATCGGATCACGCGGCAAAGGTATGATACTTTTGATTATATATGTTTAATTAATTAAAGGGTTAAGGTTCAAATTATGGAAAAATTTTAAACCATACTAAATCTATTTTTAGTCTCGTTTCCGCTGCGTGTACTACGGTATTTTTCCCTACAATTGGTATCAGAGCCTAGGTTGAACCCTTTTAATTAATTAACGTATATATACGTGAATCTATTTCTTTTTATTGTGATTATGCATGTTTAGAAAGAGATGACACTCTAGGTATTCGCATATATAATTACATGTGGATGTATGGTTTTATATATGTTATTATGTGGATTGTTATTGCTCGATTTTGGTCCTAGATTTTCAATGTAATTTTTGTTATGGAATTGTAACAAGAAGGGTGGTCTATCATCGCCATAATTCCTTCTTGGTAGTTGCTATATTTTTTTATTGTATTAAATTTTATGTACAGTTTTTTTTTTTATTGTATTAAATTATAAGTGCAGTTTTTTTTGTAAAAAAAAAAAAAAAAAGTACTGCAGTGATTAAAAAAAAAAAAAAAAAACTGCAGTATTTTTATTGTTTAAATAAAGTTGTAATACGTTCTAACATCGAAGATTCGAAGACGTGAAGAAAAAGGAAGCAACCGGAACCAAGAACGAGCACCGTGCGCACCCTAGGAGTGGATTGGGCTGCGCATTGCAAGCCCAAATCTTGGTGGGCTGCGCACGGCAGCCCTATGTGGCCTTATGGGCTATGCACAGCTGCCCCTTTGTGGGGTTGTGGGGTGTGTTCACCCATGGGAGGAAGCCAAAGGATGAGCGTATGTTTGATGGCCACTTGAAGATCTTGTATTCCTAAACAATTGTAATTTACTTGCTTTTCTAGGATGGACCAAAATTGTTGCTATTTATTTTTTTGCATAAATATTACAATATTTGTTATTGTATGATAACTTGACATATAGAATAGGAGTGCCACTCATATATCTCTTTTGGTATGAACATGCATTGAATGATTTAGGTATCTAAATTGGCATCTAGATAACTTGGTAAATCATTCTATGGGATTTAATCACACGCCTTAAATAATTGAGTGGAGAAGGTGTTTTGTAACACCTATGGCCTCCAAGGTTAGTTGAGCTTTATTATTTATTGGTAATCCCCCCAAGGGGCGTCCATGAATGGAATTTAGCAACATACTTCCTTACAATGATAGACTAGACAATGGACTCAAACGAGATCTACTCCCTAAGGAGGGATTTTCGTGAGAGAAAATTGAGGGTCGATATCTTAGTAACACACTCAATGTAATTTTATTGATATCCTCCCAAGAGTTCTTGTCAGTAAAATTGCAAGGCTAAAATTGAAAACGCTGGTTGTTATGTTAACAATTAGGTGGGACCTAGTCTAACTAGTAAATGATGCGAACTCCCAAAGGAGGCGTAACATTTATGGGTGTTGGATCACCGTTGAATTTTTATGATTGAGTTATTTATTTAATTCAAGATAAATATTTAAAAGTGCTTTATCATGATTATTTACTTATATATGTTTTGTTTTATTCAGAATTCATGACCCCATCCCTAATGAATATCTTAAAAGATAATATTTTAACTGGAGATAATTATGTCACATGGAAAAGGAAAATTGGGTTGTTGCTGCAAGCTGAAAAACATAATGTAAGGATTCCCGTTTTGTTGATTGGCTTATTTCGTGGTCAAACCACATGTTGGGGTTTTGAATGTAAGGGTAGTCTAAGTGATTAGTGTTAAAGATCAAAGGCCCTTCCATGACCTCAAGATACAAGCACGCCAAAGGTATAATCTCTTGTGCTTGTTTTTCTTTGAAGAGATTTAGTAGCACACACACACTTAGCATTCTTGCTATGATTGCATACTTGCTTATTTTTATGTGCATCTCTTCACATGTCACTTTACACACTAGCACTTTGGTTGATATATCTTGTTGTGTGTATATGTGCCTTATAATTCGTTTCCCGACATTGTTCGGAAACGTCCGCGCTTGCACTAATTAGTGCTTGGCTTCGCGCGAAGACCGCCTATGGAGAATGCCCTTGGCTTCTCCTTGGTTTTCACCATTGTTGGTGATCGGCGGTTATTATCGGCGGCCTGGCCGCCGAATGAAACCGCCGTTTCAGTCCAATTTGGTCTGAAGCAATTATGCGGTCAAGATCGGCGGTCACGACCGCCGTTCGAAACCGCCGTTCATACCTGATCGATTTTAATCCCTCGGGTTTGATTCGGCGGTTGTATCGGCGGTCACGAAACCGCCGAATGAAACCGCCGTTAATGCTCTGTTCTTCACGAGCTCAATTCGGCGGTCGTCATCGGCGGCCTGGCCGCCAGTTTAAACCGCCGAACGGTGCGTTTCAGGGGCAAAAGTGTCTTTTCACATGCCCAATTCTTGATGTCTATAAATATCTTGTTTTCTCAATCTCTGAACAAGTTTCTTGAGCAATTAGAACCCTAAACTTTCAAGAGAGATTTTTGAGAAAAAATCAAATCAAGAACCCATCTTTAAACACTCAAATCAAATCCCTTTTGCATCAAATTTCATATTTGATCTTCTATGCCTTCATAGAATTGATCCATGCATGGTTTTGAATCATCACATCTTATTTGGTATGTTCTTCACTAATTTCATATTACTTTAGTGTTTTTCATATTAATACATCTCTTTAATTACTTGTATGCTTTTGATTATATGCTAGATACAAGTTAGAGATTATTTGTGATGAAAATTAATTGAGTGTTGATTGTGATAGCTAATTAGGTTTTTGCTTAATCTTGATTAGCTAAGCTATTTGACATGTCATTTAGCAATTGATATCTAGGGTTGATTAAATTGATTATATCATCATCCTAGATAAGCATCTAAGGTTACCTAGCCTTGTTTGTTATTTGAATATTCATATATATAATCACATAGGTTGTTTCTCTTCATTGAGAATTAAGTCTTGAGGCTAAGAGTGCTTAGGCCTCAAGCAAATTGGAATAGGGTTGCTAATAAAGGCCCGCTGGGTAGAAGTGAGGGGTTACAGACCGGAGTGTTAGACGAGGTCTACATAGGTTGTAAACTTCATTTCAATTAGTGATTTCGAGTTCCGAGTGTGGCGCACTATACAGCCCGTGGTTTTTCCCAGTGGTTGGGTTTCCACGTATACATCAAGTGTTATTTAAATTCCGCACTATATTACACTTGTATGTATTTTTGACTAGTAGGGGCATTTTCGTAAAATTGACTTGCATGCGAAAATTGGGTAATATTAGTTAAAATCTATTCACCCCCCCTCTAGCTTTATATTGATAAACACACCTCGAGTATTTAATTACTTTCACATAAGTTTGTTCAGTCTGCTCCTAAACCACCTGCTCCTACTTATGAATCTCAGATTCATATGGTTGGTAAAATTGCTACTGTTAAGGCCCGTCAAAAGGTCAAGGAACAACAGAAGAAAAAGCAACTTGGGCCTACCAAGAAGGAGACCAAGAAAGTAACCAAAATCAAAGGGAAGTGCTTCCTTTGTGGTGAAAAGGGACATTGGAAAAGAAATTGCCCAAAGTCCCAGAACAAGAAGGAACAAGGTAATATTAATTATCTTGAAACATGTTTTCTGGCAGATTCTACAGATTCTTGGATCATAGACTCTGGAGCCACAAATCATGTTTTCTATTCCTTACAGGGGTTCCAAGAAAGGAGAAAGTTGAATAAGAATGAAATCAACTTGTGTTTGGGCAACGGAACGTTAGTGTCTGCAAGTGCAGTGGGAGATATTAGAGTTAATCTAGATTCTTTTAGGAATTTAGATTTGATAGACGTTTATTATGTACCTCAATTCAAGAGAAATTTAATTTCAGTTTCTTGTTTGAATAAATTTGGATATTCGGTTACTTTTAATAAAGATTTTATTATTAGTAAGAATAACAAATTTATTTGCAAAGGTACATTGGAAAACGGCTTATTCTTTTTGCATAAAAATATCTCTCACTCATTAGACACAGAAATAACGGAACCTAATCATAAAAGAGTAAAATTATCAATAGATGAAACCTACCTATGGCATTTACGCCTAGGTCATATTAACCTTAATAGGATTAAAAGATTGGTAAGTGACAGACCTTTAAGTGACTTAAAGGTTGATGATTTACCAACTTGTGAATCTTGTTTGGAAGGTAAGATGACCAAAAGGTCGTTCTCGGCCAAAGGCGCAAGAGCCACTAAATGTTTAGGATTGATACACACTGATGTATGTGGTCCTATGAGCATTCAAGCTAGAGGTGGATATGAGTACTTCATCACCTTCACAGATGATTACTCGAGATTTGGCTATGTGTATCTCATGCGATATAAGTTGGATGCTTTTGACATGTTCAAAGCATTCAAAGCTGAAGTAGAAAATCAGCTTGAGAAACACATAAAAATCTTGAGATCTGATCGTGGTAGAGAATATCTATCTGGTGAGTTTCAGCAATATCTTATTGATAATGGGATAGTTTCTCAGTTTTCTGCACCTGGTACACCTCAACAGAATGGGGTAGCAGAAAGGAGAAATAGAACTCTTTTAGACATGGTTAGGTCTATGTTGAGTTATTCAACACTTCCTATTTATTTTTGGGGATATGCTTTACAAACTGCTATATACATTCTAAACGATGTACCATCTAAGTTTGTTCCTCAAACACCGCATGAGTTGTGGACTAGGCGCAAGCCTAGTTTACAACACTTAAGGATATTTGGTTGTCCTGCGCATGTGTTAAAAGGAAAGACAGAAAAGATGGAGTCCCATTCGGAAACATGTGTATTTGTAGGGTATCCAAAAGAAACTAAAGGATATTATTTCTATAGTCCTTCAGATCTAAAAGTATTTGTTTCGACAAATGCTAAATTTCTGGAAAAGGATTATATGAATGATTTTGTGCCTAGAAGTAGAATTGTCCTGAATGAGATGTCAGGAGATACAATTCCACGAGAGGTTACACAACCTAACCCAATTGTAAGTTCTGATCCAACACAAGATCAACAACCTACCATTCCTCGTCGTAGTGGGAGGGTTAGAACACAACCCGAAAAGATACATCGGTCTGGGAGAATCAGTGGAGAATCTCCCGGATGACGATGATCCCTACACGTATAAGGAAGCAATGGAGGATGTTGATAGTCGCCATTGGCAAAAGGCAATGCAATCTGAGATTGAATCCATGTTCGATAACAAAGTCTGGTCCCTTGTAGACTTGCCTAAAGGGATAAAACCTATTGGGTGCAAGTGGGTATACAAGAGGAAAAGAGGTATGGATGGAAAGGTGGAAACCTTTAAAGCTAGATTGGTAGCTAAAGGGTATACACAGAAAGAAGGTATCGATTACGAGAAAACCTTCTCTCCTGTGGCCATGCTTAAATCCATTAGGATATTCTTGTCCATTGCAGCATCTTTAGATCTAGAGATTTGGCAAATGGACGTCAAGACAGCTTTCCTTAATGGAAGTCTTGACGAAAGCATTTACATGATGCAACCAGAAGGATTCATTGAAAAGGGCCAAATGGAAAAGGTATGCAAGTTACAGAAATCCATATATGGATTAAAGCAAGCATCCAGATCCTGGAACATAAGGTTCGATCAAGCTGTGAAAGGTTTTGGATTTATTCAGAATCTTGACGAACCTTGTGTATACAAGAGGATTAAGGGCGACAAGTTGGTTTTCCTGATTCTTTATGTTGATGATATACTACTCATTGGAAACAATGTAGGTGTATTGGCATCAGTAAAAGAATGGTTAGCAAAACAATTTGATATGAAGGACTTAGGAGAAGCAAGTTTTATTCTAGGTATCCAAGTAATAAGGGATAGAAAGAATAAAACGATTGCATTATCCCAAGCTTCATACATAGACAAGATCTTGTCTAGGTTTTCCATGCAAGATTCCAAAAAAGGTATGTTACCTTTCAGACATGGAATCAAGCTTTCTAAGGAACAAGTTCCTAAGAATGAGCATGAAGAGCAATTCATGAGTAGAGTTCCATATGCCTCGGCAGTTGGAAGTCTCATGTATGCAATGCTCTGCACTAGACCAGATATTTGTTTTGCTGTTGGCATAGTTAGCAGGTTTCAATCGAAACCTGGTCCTGTTCACTGGACGGCGGTCAAGCATATTTTTAAGTATCTTAAGAGAACGAGAGATAATATGATTGTATACTCTGGAGGGGATTTAATTCCCGTTGGGTATACAGATTCTGATTTCTAATCAGATTCTAACTTCCAATCAGATTCTGACTCCAGAAAATTCACATCAGGGGCTGTGTTTACTATTGGAGGAGGAGCAGTTATATGGAGGAGTATCAAGCAATCTTGTATTGCTGATTCCACCATGGAAGCTGAGTATGTTGCTGCATGCGAGGCTGTTTGGCTCCGCCAATTCTTGATAGACTTGGAAGTGGTTCCTAGTACGAATAAGCAGATCACTATCTACTGTGACAACAGTGGAGCAGTGACTAATTTGAAAGAACCAAGAAGTCACAAGAGAGGAAAACACATTGAAAGAAAGTATCATCTTTTAAGGGAGATTGTTCAAAGGGGTGACGTGACGATTACCAAAATCGCGTCAGCAGAAAATCTAGCAGATCCCTTCACAAAGGCTCTACCTCAGAAGAGTTTCGATGGGCATCTAGAGAACATGGGCATGAGAGATATGACACATTTGCTATAGCGCAAGTGGGAGATTGTTAGGATTATGCTCAATAGCAAGAGTGTAATATTGTAATTGACAATCTTTTTCATATTAATAAAGTGATTTCTGGTTTAACAAATCTTATAGCATTTATAGTTTAACATTATAATTGTCAAAGTAAATAATCATAAGGTCTAAAGACTATGAGAAAAGAAGAATTGTTCGTACATCTGGATATGTATGAGGTAGACAAAATTCTTTAGTTAGTCTTGAATAATGTTCACAACTTAAGTTAAAGGTTGGGCACCTTTATCTTGTTAAAGTTGTAGAATTCTTTTGCTAGCATTTGAGTGGGATCAAATGAGATATGATGAGTCTAAAATCATCGGAGTGTCTTCGAGTAAAAGAATCTAGTGCATTGGGTGCATTGAACTGGATCACAATGAAAAGCTTTATCTAGAACCGTCAATAGATAATAGTCTTTTCATTATCAGGACAATCAGAGAGTCTATCTTAATCCTGAGATAAATGATGGACTTATGGTTGCAAGTGGTATCATTTGAGTTATCAATGAGTACGATTATATAGCATAGTCTATCCTCGATAGTTTGGTGATATTTATTTGTTAATCGATAGAGGACTTCATTTATAGATATGGACATCGTGGCTCCATTTATTAAATGTGAGTATAATATCATCATATGGATGTTTTGAGGTAATTGGATATTAAATCTCAACGTTGAGTTTTTGATTGTGACTATTGAAAACATGGCTTCTGGACAAGTCAAAGTATCCAAGTTCAAAACGTGGTCATATGAGTAAATATGGTAACTTGGAGAGTTATAGGCGGTCTATGAACTCTTGGCGATTACTGATATTAATCACGAGGATACACTATCTCCAATATGATTGTTTAGGGTATGAATGAGGAACATCTTCTTATTCTATCTTTATTTAAGAGTTCAATTTTAGTTCTTTAGTGGAATGAGTTAAAATTAATGGATCGGACCTAAGTGAATCATTTGTTGATTGTGATTAGGTTATGTCTATTGAAGCTTAAATTTAGATAGCCAGCCAAGATCCCCAATCCACACGGACTTGCATGGATCACTTGATATATTCTACCGGACCAATTTATGGGTCCATCTAGAATTGCATTTAATAGATTAAGAATATAATTTGCACATTATTTGTTTAATGGGCTGATCAATTATATTAATATATTAATGAAAGGCATGTGGGCTTGTTTCTTTTAGTAAGAATGGGTCTGGTTCACATGTGAGCTTTTTATTTAAAGTCCAATGGATTAAATAAAATAAGGAAATAATATTTGGCCCATATATTTAATGTGGGGTGGCAAGGCTATATTATTAGTCAAAAATATTATTTTATTTTATTGTTTGATTAAATGAGAATTAATTAATTTATTAATTAATTATTTAATTAAGAAACAAAATCTTTTTCTGACTAGGAAATATGTTTCTTAGTATTATACTATTGTGGTAGTATAATAAATATTAAAGACTTTATTTGGTAAGTAGATAAATAAAGGGAATTTATTTATCTAATCAAATTAGGAAGTCTTTGATATAGTCACAAATGCACTAAAGAGTTGGATTAGGGTTTGTATATAATATATATGCATGCGGAAAATATATATGAATACATGCATGCGGAATATATACATACATATATGCATGCGGAATGGAAATATATATTTGCATGATTACATGCATGCGGAATATATACATACATATATACATGCGGAATGGAAATATATATTTGCATGAATACATGCACTAGATATATATATATTATATATTGTGCAAGTATTTCGCACTACATATATAGATAATATATTGTGCTATGAAATAGCACTAGATATATATATATATATATATATATATATAATATATTTGGAACCCTAATAGTTTTAAGTGATTTTATTTTTCTATTGCTTGAAAAATAAAAAGCTATCTCTTAGACTAGTGTGATAATTTCGGCCAAGAGGTATAGAGAGAAGAGTCTGTTCTTATTTCGATAGTGCACTAGTAACTTTTACATCAAAAGGTTTTGTGCACAATTTCGAATAAGGCTTACGCGAGTTTCGATCATTAGATTGAGAATTCAAAAGTGACCGGAACATTCTTCGTTATCTCTTAGAAGTTTTTGTGACTAACGAAAAAGAAAAGATTTTGTTATCCATCCTCAGGTACACAATTCAAAGAAAGGGAGACCACGCTCCTAGGTGATTCACGTTCGTGATTGGATTGGAAGATCTTGCGGATTACCATCGACGCAATGTCAATCGGATCACGCGGCAAAGGTATGATACTTTTGATTATATATGTTTAATTAATTAAAGGGTTAAGGTTCAAATTATGGAAAAATTTTAAACCATACTAAATCTATTTTTAGTCTCGTTTCCGCTGCGTGTACTACGGTATTTTTCCCTACAACAGTGGTTTCATTCGGCGGTTTCGAAACCACTGATTCAACTGCAGAATCAAACCCCGAGAGATTAAATCAATCAGGTATGAACGGCGGTTTCGAACAGCGGTCGTGGCCGTCGATCATAACCGCAGAATCACTCCAAACACTTCTGGAAGAAAACGGTGGTTTCATTCAGCGGTTGGGGCCACCGATCAAACCGTCGAATCACCATTGAAGGTTAATCCTAAGGAGAAGCCAAGGCATTCTCCATCAGCGATTATCGCGCTTAACCAAGCACACTTTCATGCTTGCGCGGACGTTTGTCGGGAAACGAATTAACAGACCCATAAACACACAACAAGATATAACAATCAAAGTGCTAGTGTGTAATGTGACATATGAAGAGAATGCATACAATTGTAAATGCAAAGTGTGTGTGTGCTTCTAAATCTCTTCAAAGAAAGTAAGCACTTAGAGATATACCTTTGGAGTGCTTGTCAACCTTGAGGACTTGAGAGAGTCTTTGAGCTTGATCATGAATCACCTAAGCTACCCTTACATTCAATCCCCAATATGTGGTTTGTCCACGAAATAAGCCAATCAATATATGGGAATCCTTACAAACCCATATAGAGCCATTTTAAGGCGATAGACATGGTTGGGGTGGTATGCATCCACAAACCCCCTGGGTTGTTCAACAAACACTTCCTTTTACAAGAAGCCATTGAAGAAGGCACTCTTGACATCTATTTGGTGCAATTTAAACTTGTGCACACAAGAAATGGACCAGAGAAGCCTAATGGACTCTAAATGGGCAATAGGAGCAAATGTCTCCTCAAAGTCGATACCCTTAATTTGAGAGTACCCTTGTGCTACAAGTCTAGCCTTATTCCGCACTATGTTGCCATCCTCATCGGATTTGTTCCTATAAATCCACTTAGTGCCTATGACATGTGTGCTTTTAGGCATAGGAACTAGAGTCCAAACCTCATTCCTTTCAAATTGGTTTAGCTCTTCTTGCATGGCAAGAACCCAAAATTCATCATTTAAGGCTTCATCAACCTTTTTGGGTTCAATTTGAGAGGTGTAGCATATAAAGCTAATGAGATTAGCAATTGGACGCCTAGTCATAACACCCTCATTCACATCTCCTATAACATCATCTTTGTTATGGAGTCTTCTAACCCATGAAGTGGGTTTATTAGAGTCCACTAAAGGAACTCTATTAAGAGGTTAAATGGCATCTTCATCAAGGTTAGACGTCCCAACATTAGGAGTCTCCACAACCTTCTCCAAGGGAGAGTCATCATCTAAAGCAACCTCCTCCTCATGGTCATTAGACTTGAGTCTTGTATCATCAATGACAACATTGGATGATTCCATGATGGTTCGAGTCTTCAAGTTGAAAACTTTATAGGCTCTACTATTCAAGGCATAGCCAATAAAGATACCCTCATCACTCTTAGCATAAAATTTGCCAAGTTGATCTCGGTCATTTAAAATGTAGCATTTGCTTCCAAAAGTGTGGAAGTAGCATTTGGCTTTCTACCTCTCCATAACTCATAGGAGGTTTGCCTAATACCGGGCCTTAGGAAAGCTCTATTTCCTATATAGCAACCCGTATTGACGGCTTCGGCCCATAAGTTCCTAGGGACATTGTTACTAAGCAACATCACACGGGCCATCTCTTGTAAAACCCTATTCTTCCTCTCAACAACTCCATTTTGTTGAGGTGTCATAGGAGCCGAAAACTCGTGGGAGATGCCTACACTATCACAATAGGTTTCAGAATAAGCATTCTCAAATTCCCTCCCATGGTCACTTCTAATCCATTTTATGCTTTTAATATTTGAGTTCATTTCATTTTGAATTTTATTACAAAGCATTTTAAACTTGTCAAAAGTTTCAGATTTTTCTCTAAGAAAATACGTCCATGTGAACCTAGAGAAATCATCTGCACAAACAAAAATGTATCTCTTTCCACCTAAACTATCGGTTTGCATAGAACCCATAAGATCCATATGGAGAAGCTCTAAGACCTCCCTGGTGAAGAGATACTTGCCCTTTTTGTGCATACTTTTGGTTTGTTTTCTTTATTGGCAAGGTCTACAAACACCATTAGCTTTCTTCCCAAGCTTAGGAAGGCCATGCATATAATCAAACTTGCCTAGGATTTGTAACCGAAAGTTCATGTGGCCAAGTCTTTCATACCACAACTCAATTTGCTCATCTATGGACACATTGTTTGAGACTATTCTAGCTTCAAGAAAACATCAATTGTCGCTAGATCTCATACCTTTCAACAAGGTTTGTCCATTGGGCAATAGGATAAAGCAATCATTTTTACAAAATAAGACGGAAAGTCCTTCATCACTTAGATGTGAAATGCTTATCAAATTGGCTTTTAGGCCATCAACAAATAAAACATTGGACAATGAGGGTAATCTAGGAATGGAAATGGTTCCTTTCCCTCTAACTCTCTTCTTGGATCCATCACCAAAGGTAACACTTCCTCATTCCTCCATGACAAGAGTCTCGAAGAAACTCTTGTTTCCCGTCATGTGCCTAAAGCACCCACTATCTAAATACCAAAAATTAGAAGAATTTGCCTTCAAGGCAATTTGTGCAACGTGGCAAACATTTTCATTCTTTCTAATCCACCTAGGTAAAACATTTTCCTTCCTAGTGGTCTTTGGTACATGGGCTCTAGATGTCCTAGGATCATGAAAATCAATTTTCTCATTCCTAGGAACATGCATCATGGCTCTATTCTTTTTCTTCTCAATCATGCTTCTAGTTTTGCACATTTTAATATAACGAAAGCACCTTGGTCTAATATGACCATTAAAACTACAAAAACGACATGTAGGAATAAAGTAAAGAATCATACCATGTCCTTGTGCATACATAGGAGGTTTCCCATGTCTCTGTGGTTGAGTAGGTTCAATCCATCTTCATTGTTGAGCCGGTCTTGCTTACTTCCAAGGGTTAGCTTGCATGATTGGTCCCTTTTCTTTGTAAGCCATGTGTTGAGGTTTGTTAGCTTGAAGAGCTCTTGTAGGTTGAGCTTGAGGTTGCCTTCTTGACACCACCTTCACTTGTGCACTATTTGAACATTCTCCTAGATCAATTTTCTTCCTAGGAGTTTGCATCAGTGAAGCTTCTTTGTTACCCAAGCTCTTGACAAACACGGTCTTGTTAGAGGTTGAGATCTCCTTGCCATCTTCATACCCAAGACCCCTCTTGTCACTTGGCCTCTTTCCAACATCTAACATGTGATCAAGTTTTTTAGTGCTAAAGTCCATCTTGGCCATCAACTCTCTAGCATCTTCAAGTTCCCTTTTCAAACCTTCTTCACTCCTCTTAGATAAGTCTAACTCCTTTCTTAGCTTATCTTCACTCTCCATGGTTCTCACCACTTCTTCACTTAAGTGGTCAACTTGTGTTGAGAGTTCTAGGTTTTCTTCCTTTAATCTCTTAATTTCTCTCTTGTTCTTTAACCTTGAACTCTCAAATTTCTCTATATAGTCTTTGAGATCCATCCTATCCACATTACCATTTGTGGACTGTGATGAAGAGCAATCATCACTTGATTCAATTTCCACTTGACTCTCATTCTCTTCTTCACTAGCACTTTTGCTCTTGTGAGAAGAGGTAAATGCTATGAAGTTAGCCATGAGCTCTTCATCATCCGAAGATTCATCATCCGAAGACTCATCTCCTTCATTGTAGTCATCACTCCCACTCCATGTTGCGGCCATCACTTTTCCTTTCTTCTTGATAACGTGATTAGCACAATCGGGGGCAAAGTGTTCTATGCCACCACACTCAAAGCATTAGACCCCTTTCCTTTCGGTCTTCTCTTGCCTAGGCTCAAACTTCTTGAAGGGAGCCTTTTTCTTCAAGTTTTGGCCTTCAGATCCAAAACCTTTCTTCTTGGACTTATAGAATTTCTTGAACCTTCTCATCAAAAAAGCCATTTCTTCGTCCGAGTCACTATTATCCTCCTTCTCAACTTTGGAGGCTTTCAAAGCAATTCCCTTTTGCTTTTTAGGAGGTGTGGAGGTAGGACTGATGAGCGTCGTTTGTGTACTCAACAAAATACGTTTTGATGTGATCGTTTTGAAAACCGAGTTTGACCACTTAGAAAATCCACTTAGATGTAAAATTAGTAAAGTGGTAAGTTAGGGATCGTTCCACAGGGAATTAGAGTAATTAGTTAAATTATTTAACTAATCTAAAATGCAAATAAAGTAAATCATGGTAGTTTGAATGGTGTATGGTTTAAGAAACCATCAAACATACATGGAAAATAAAAATAACAAAATGTAAAGAGAATATGAATAGATAGGAATCAAATATCAACAACCTATATAAGAGAATGATTTAACAATTAATTAGAAGGCTAGGGAAATGATAGAGTAGCTAATGGACTATTGAGTAATTCATACCAAGCTTCATTAATGCACTATTCACACAATCAAGGACCGATCTCATTCGAAGATGTGTTTGGACCGTCACTACGGATCCTAAACAACTTCCCACCAAAATGCCTAATCGATTAAGGAAAGGGGGTCAATGTGGGATCGATTAGTGACGATTGAGTGGCCTAGGCAATCGTGGTAGGCCTACCCTCCAAAAGCCTATCCTATTCACTATGTGCTACAATCAATCAAGTGTGTCAATAACTTAACCAATTTTATCATAAATAATCCTACAACATATTGTAATCAACTAAGTGTGTCAATACCCAATCAATCACATAAGTGCAAGACCTAATTAAAAAGTGAATAAAACTATAATTGCATAAACATAATATTCAAAGCTTAATAAATACACAATGTCCAAAAGTCTATTAAATCATCCCCCTAGAAAATGAGGTTTAATTACACATAATCACAAACAAAGAAAGGAAGTAAATGGAGAGAAATCACCCTTGGGTCTCTCTAGTAAGCTTGATCCTTCGTTGAGCTTCCTTGTTGTGGCTAGTGCAAAGATTGGGTGTTGAGGATATGTCTAGATAGGTGGAGTCATATGGAAAGTGACAAAGGAAAGGGGTGGAGAAAATGGATAGAGAGGAGAGATTTAGGTGAAGTAATCTAGGTGGTTATTAGAGAGGAAAAATGGTGGGATTAGGAATGGTGGAAAAATGAGGTTTCTTGATTGTCAAGAGATGTCTAAAAAGGGAAAAAATGGTGATGAATTTATAGGCGTTTCAAATTAGGTCTCGGGTGGCAAATTACCAAAACACCCCTGACCATGGCAAATTACCATTTAGTCCAAAAGAGGGGGCATTACGTAATTTGCACACCCAATCAGTTTTTGACAGAGAAGATGTCGCTACTCTTTAATGGCGACCAAAGTGGCGACCCAAATGGCGACATTATCAAGTGTGGAAATCAACTTCCTGTCACCATGGTGACAACAATAGGCCAAATGGCGACAAAATAGGCACAAGTGGCGACATAGGCATGTGTTGCATGGTCGAGATTCTGACTGATTGGGCCGTCGGTGTTGCTGTGACTAGTGAGCCGGTGATCTCGCCGTGATTTTGGGCTAGAAATCGGCTGAAGATAGGTCGGTTTTCGATGCTTCCAGGTGGCGGCGGCTCTAGGGTTTGAAGAAGCTTGAAGGTCTGGTCTACACGAAAGGAAGAAGAAAGTGAATAGAAGAAACGGAGTGCATTTAGCAAGGTAGGGGGTGCGCTAAGCTGCTTCACTTTTGCCTTGAATAGGGGTGCAATTAGAACTGAATTGGGTTGAATGCAGCTTGCCTCCTTTGTCTTATATGGGGATGTAATTAGCAGGAAGCTGGGGTGCTTTTAGAGGCCTAAGCTTGCCTTTTAAACGCACCATTTCATTAAAAGGGTAACGTGGGCTGCATGTGGGGTTCACTTAGAAATGGGCCGTGGTTTATTTAGAAGCCCACTATTCCTCTGGATGACGTGGCGCTCTTTGATGGACTCGCCTGGCGAATTACGAATAGCCCCTTGAACTCCTTTGAATTTGAGATAACTCCAAACCTTCTTCAAACTTTACACTTTTGCCCCTATTTCTCCAAAATTACCTCAATGCCTCTGAACTCTGTAAATACCTGAAAACACTTATTTACACCATTAAATCACGGGATAATGCCCAAAAATCAAGCAAAATGAGAAGGAAATGAGGGCTAAAATCATACCAATTTTGGTCTAATCAAGGACCATTCCTAGACTCATAAGCTAGAAGCCTTCCAATCATCTCACTCGGCTTCATATCCTTGTATGTACTATTCTCCTCTAAAGCCGTCACCTTTGATTCAAACCTCTCGGTAAGCGATCTCATAATCTTTTGCTTGATCCTCCTATTCGAGTAAAGGTCACCAAGTTGATGACTTTGGTTAACTATGTCCATCAACTTGATCTCGAAATCGTTGAAGCACTCGTTCTCCTCCATTTTAAGCATCTCGAATTGAGTTTGAAGGACTTGAAGCTTGGAGTTCTTCACAACTTCGGTTCCCTCATATGCAATTAATCGAACCAAAATTGGTATGATTTTGGCCCTTATTTCTTTCTCTTTATGCTTGATTCTCGGGCATTATCCCGTGATTTAATGGTGTAAATTAAGTATTTTCAGGAATTTGAAAAGATTAAGGGCATTGTGGTAATTTGGAGAAACTGGGGGTAAAAGCGTAAAACATAAGGCGAAGATTGAAGTTTCCACAACATTGGAAGAGACCAGGGGGCGTTCCGTAATTCACCAAGGAAATCAGGCATTGGTGCCACATCAACATTAGTGAAACGGTGCGTTTAGGAGGAGGGTGTGGGCCTCTAAACACGCCCCAAATTAGTTCTCATTGCACCCAAAATGCGTGGCCCAAACGTGAGCCCATGTAGCAGCCCAGCGTGATGCAAGAGGAGACCAAGCGCACCCAGCACATTACTAAGTGCACCCCAGATGTGACAAAAAGAAGCAGGCTGAAGGCACCCCCTATCCCTACTGAGTGCACCCCCTTCATCTTCAACCTCCACCTTCTTCCTCGCGATAAACCGCCATTAAAGACCTAAAACCCTAGCTCCGCCAACGACCACTATAACTGACCTACCTACCTCCGGCCGAAATCAGTCCCAAAAGAATGGCGAACTCAATGCCAACCCATTCGTAAACTTCGTGGCCGCCCAAATCGCTGGAATCCAAGCTCCTCAAATCTCTCCTATGTCGCCATCATTGTCGCCACTTCTCATGGCGACAAAGTCCTGAAAATTGTCGCCATTTTGCATTTCGATGTTGCCGTGGCAACATGGAGTTGATTTTGGCTCCAGATGGTGTCGCCACCACTGTGTTCAACAGTAATTTGCCATGGTCATGGGGTGTTTTAGTAATTTACCACCCGTGACCCAAATTGAAAATCCTATAAATTCATCACTAATTTCCCTTTTTAAACAACTCTTGGCCATTCTTGACAACTAAGAAACCTCATTTCTACCATTCCTAATCCCTCCACTTCTCTTCTACTTAAACTAAACAGCTAGATTACCTTCCCCAAATCATTCCTTTCTTCCCATCTTCTCCACATATCTCCTTAGTCACTTCCTATTTGACTCCACCTATCTAGACACATCCTCATCATCCATTCTTTGCACAAGAAGCATCAAAAGCAAGGAAAAGATCAAGCTTACAAAAGGAGACTTAAAGGTGATTTCCTAATCTTTTACTTGCCTTCCCTTTGATTGTAATATGTGTAACTAAATCCCCTTTCTAGGGTTTTGATGTGAGAACATTTGGATTGGGTTTTTGCTTAAGCTTTAATATATATTTAATCTCTATTTATGTTCTATTCATTTTATAACTAGATTCTATGCATTATATAATTGACATGTATATCCACTAGTTGATTATACTTTTGTTTAGGATAATTTGTTATATAATCTTGATTGGATTGACAACCTTCATGGATTGAGAACATAGTGACTAGGATAGATTGTCGGAAGGTATATCAACCGCGATTATCTAAACCGTTAATTGTAACAAACCGATCCCACCGTGACCCCCTTTTCTTAATCGGTTAGGCATTGCGGTGGGAATTTGTTTAGGGTTCATAGTAATGGTCTAAACACATTCTAGAAATCAATTGGTTAACATTTGTGAGATTGGTTCACTAATGAAACAAATTATAGCACGGTGTGTATAAAGCTATCTAGAGGGGGGGTGAATAGATTTTACGCTTTTTACCCAATTTTTCGTGTTAGTCAAAATTACGAAAATGCCCTCAAGATAATATAACCAAGCAATTGTAATATGGTGCGGAAATTAAAACAACACTTGGTTTTTACGTGGAAACCCTCACGGGAAAACCACGGGCTATGTAAGTAAGCCACACTCGAACCTCGAATCCACTAAATGTGCAAACGATTACAACCTAATCCCGGAAGTAATCACACACCTACCTAATCCCGGTATGAGTGAACCTAGTCCAATTTGCTTGCGTTCTAAGCAACCTAATCCCGGATGCTACACACAAGACTTACTTTCTCTTTGAAGAGAATACAACCCTAAGTGAATATATGTGAATATCCAAAATGCAACATAGAGCAAGGGAAACCCTATATGCTTATCTAAGATGATTAATATGCAATTAAGAATAATCCTAGATATCAAAACTAAATGACATGTCAATTAGTTTAGCTAATCAATATTAAGCACAAAACCTAATATGCTAGCACAATATAAAATCTCAAACATACATCATACTCATCTCAATATTGTATCTAAAGCATACAAAATAACAAACAAGTAATTAATTGAGATTGCTAGATAAGAGAAACACAAAACATGTAAGATATTAGTGAAAAGCTTACCAAGCAAAGTATGATGAAGATTCCATGCTAGATGACATCTAGATGATCTAAGATGATGCTAGATGATGATTGATGATCATGAAAAAGTGTTTGAGAATCAAGAATGGAGTTCTTGGAATTTTTCTTCTCTTTGAAAAATATCCTAAGTATGAATTCTGAATATGAACTCTCTTCATTGACCTAAAGTCAAAGTGGCATATATATAGAGGGCCAAATCAAAGTGAGGTCGTTTAAGTAAGTTTCAAAGAAACGCGCCAATCGGCGGTTTCAATCGGCGGCCAGGCCGCCGTTCATGACCGCCGAAATGAGCTCGTGAAGAACAGAGCAAAAACGGCGGTTCATTCGGCGGTTTCGTGACCGTCGATTCCAACCGCCGAAACAGAACAGAGAGATCAAAATCAACCAGGTATGAACGGCGGTTTAGAACGGCGGTTTCATGCCCGCCGTTTCAACCGCCGAAATAGACTGAGAGATAAATCAATCAGGTCTTGAAACGGCGGTTTTGAACGGTGGTCGTGACCGCCGATCTTAACCGCAGAAATGCTTCAGACCAATCTGGACTGAAACGGCGGTTTCATTCGGCGGCCAGGCCGCCGATAATAACCGCCGATCACCTAGATAGGTGAAAACCAAGGAGAAGCCAAGGGCATTCTCCATAGGCGGTCCTCGCGCTAAACCAAGCACATTCTCGTGCATGCGCGGACGTTTCCGAAAGTTATCGGGAAACGAATTACACAACAACAAGACACAAATACACACAACAAAATATAATAAATAAGTGCAAGTGTGAATTGTGACAAACGAAGAGAATGCACACATATGCAATGAATGTTTAGTGTGTGTGTGCTTCTAAATCTCTTCAAAGAAAGGTAAGCGCATAGAAATTTACCTTCAGTGCTTATCAACACGAGGTCTTCAAAGGGCTTCGAACATTAAGACCGATACTTAGGCTACCCTTACAAAGAACCCCACATATGTGGTTTGATCACGAAATAAGCCAATTAAAAACAACGGGAATCCTTACAACTAAGGTAGCTTGAGAAGCTCTTCCCGTAATCCACTTGTGATCCCATTAATTCCCTAGCAATTCTCTTAATTGTTTATCCCATATATCTCTTATCTTGATTTCTATCTTATTTTATTAGTTTTATTAGGTTTATTTTACGTGTATGTTTGATGGCTTGACAAACCATTCAACCATCCATTGCTTATGTTTTATTTTATCGCATTTATGAATTGTTAATTTATTCAACTATTACTCTAATTCCCTGTGGAACGAATCCTACTTGCCACTTTACTAATTTTACATCTAAGTGGTGAAATCGGTTTTTCAACATGAACACATTTAAAAATATCATTTTGTTGAGTACACAACGACGGCTCATCAGCAATCTCTAGGATGTCCCATGCCTCCTTAGCTATCCTAGTATTTTGAATCAATTTAGCTATCCTAGTATTTTGAATCAATTTCTATTGATTTTTGTCCATTGCACATAGGATGGCATGCATCGCCTTCCTATTCCATTTTGATGCCTCAAACTCTTGCGCATTCCATTGCGCCTTAGGCTTGAGCACATCCTCTCCTCCACCCGTAGGAGTTATCATGGGTGATGTGTAGCCGTCTTCAACCGCCATCCAAGCCCGGTCTTGGATTTGACATATGTACGACTCCATCTTGCCTTTCCAAGAGGCATAGTTCAACCCGGTAAGAAGCGGAGGCCTTGTGCTAGAAGCACCCTTGTTGCCACCACCATTTCCACTCATAGTGTTTATGAATGAATGAAATGAATGCAAATGTATGAATGATCAAAAATCACACAAAATGCAAAACACACCAAAATAAGCAAGGATCACCTAAGCATATTTAGGAACCCGCTCTGATACCAATTGAAACAAATTAACGGTGTGTATAATATTATCTAGAGGGGGGTGGTGAATAGATTTTAACCGATTTTACCCAATTTTCGTGTATGGTCAAGATTACGAAAATGCCCATAACTAGTCAATTATATAACAAGTGTAATATGTGCGGAATTTAAATAACATTTGATATTTACGTGGAAACCCTCACGGGAAAAACTACGAGCTAGTAAGTGCGCCGCAGTCGAACCTCGAATCCACTAAATGCGTTAAATATTACAACCTAATCCCGGTATATAATCACACACCTACCTAATCCCGGTATAAGTGAACCTAGTCTAATTGTTTGTGATTTACGCAACATAATCCCGGAAGCTACACAAGTCTTACTTCTCAATGAAGAGATGATACAACCTAAGTGAATATATGAAATACTCAAATATGCAACAAGAGCTAGGTAACCCTATATGCTTATCTAGGATGATGATATAACAAGAAATACAATCCTAGATATCAAGAGCTAAATGAAATGTCAAAAAGCTTAGCTATACATAGATTATGAAAACCTAGATAGCTATCACAATACAACTCTCAAACATTCAAAACACTAATCTCAAACTTGTATCTAAGATATATATGAATGACATACAAGTGATAAATGAGATTGCTTGCAAAGAAAGACACAAAATATGTAAGATATAAGTGAAAAACTTACCAAGCAAAGTATGTTGAAAAATCCATGCAAAATGATATCTAGATGATCAAGGATGATGCTAGATGATGATTGATGATCATGAAATGGTGTTTGAATAAACAAAGGTGAGTTTTTTAGTGAAATTTTTCTCTTGGAAAAATATGCTAAGTAAAAATATGCTTTTGAACTCTCTAAAAATGACCTAAGATGAAAGAGGCATATATATAGGGTGTCAAAATGAAGTGGCATCGTTTTGATAAGTTCCCTTGTTTTTTCCTTGGGCGCTGTACAGGTCGCTGTATGTAGAGCGACTTGTGCAACGCCTACCTGGGAAAATGAAGAACAATCTTCATTGGCGCTGTTTGAACAGCGCTTTTGTACAGCGCCACAACTCTGATCTCTCGGGAAAACAGAGAGTCGATGTAAGTACAACGCTTTGTACAGCGACCAAACAACGATCGATTAAAATCAATCAGGTTTGTACAGCGCCAAACCCATTTCCATCAGGTCTTAGATGGGCGATGTTCGTACAGTGCTTCTGTAGAGCTCTTGGAACAATGCCCTTTGCAAAGAATACAATCCTAAGCCTAATCGTGACAAGGCATTGGACACACAAAATGCAATCATATAAACATGCAAGAAGAGATATTAATGAACATTAACACACACATATAAGACACACAACATACAGGAATTAAACATTATGCATAAGTTGTGAGTGTGTGCAACTACATCTCTTCAAAGCAAGTAAGTACTTAGAAATTTACCTTTGAAGTGCTTGACACCTTGAGGTCTTGAAAGGGCTTTTGAGCTTGATCCTCAAACACCTAAACTACCCTTACAATACAAACCCCAACATGTGGTTTGTCCACAAAATAAGCCATTCAAAGAATGGGAATCCTTACAACAAAAATTAGCCGAATTCATTCAAATACAATCAACGTAATTAAAGTGTGGAAAACAATAAATAACACGTTGATTGATTTACATGAGAAACCCTTAACAGGGAAAAACTCACGAGCTATTCTGCTAGCCACACACGGTCCTCAAATCCACTTTATGTAATGATTTTTACAACCTAGGTTGACCTCAACCATTCTCGGTCACTAACCCACCACTACTACCGGTAGGCTTTTTATAGTGATTCCAGACCAAAGGTGCTTGAGCACTACATACCGGTAGTCACAAGACTTAATTCTCAATGAAGAGATCACTAACATATTTGAATATATGTCAATATCCAAAATGCAAATAATGTTAGGCTACACTAAATGCTTATCTAGGAATTCAAGATGTCAATGAGAATTGTAAGGTCCTTAAAGTTTTATTGGCTTATTTCGGTGACAAACCATAATTGGGGTTTGAATTGTAAGGGTAGCTTAGGTGATTGGTGATCAAGCTCAAAGGCCCTTTCAAGACCTCAAGGTGATAAGTGATGCACCCGAACCGATTCTACTAAAACTACAAATACCTGCTCTACTCTATCTCGGCTATTCTAAAGGGACGCGTAAGTGTTTCACCCTTTGCAAGTGCACAAGTCATTCAACTCGTATAGGGTGCACAAGTACGGGGTATCGTTCCCACGAGAAGTAGGACGTCCCCGTATCGTTCCCACGAGAAGTAGGACGTCTAGAAACTACAGTCACTAGTTAAATGCTTCGGAAAGCAAAAGAGTAAAAGATTAATGCTTCAAGTCTAGTCTAATGCAATATCTAAAATGAGATTGAGATTAATGAGATAAAGATGCTAGGGGAGATATGAACTTAACAATGATAAACTAACAAGTAACCACTCTTGCACGTTTTAGACCAAAATCACTAAGGCTAGTTCCATTTATAATTAAGGCACACTCAACAACTCACTCAAAGCATCTTCTAAAGTCTTAGATTGACATCAAGTGAGTGTTTGGTTGTGGAGCTGAATTCCAGAGTGTGATTCACAAGTTATTACCATTATCCACACACTCTACTTAATGAGTTATTAGATGACAATATTCAATTCAAAAGTTATGAAGTAAGCATGTCATCAACCCTTAGCACAATTTACCAATACATGTTCTTCACAAGTCTATGATAAACATGCAATGATTTAGTCAATTAAAAGCATTGATAAGCACAAAGTGATCATTCATAAATGAGAGTGAAAGACAAGGTGGCTCACATCATTACTATCATAAATCCCCCAATAAAAGTGGGTTTAGTTACACATGATGTATAAGAATAGCATAAGTAAGAAGAAAAGGAAAACATACAGCCAGTGAATTCTCGTAAGATTCCAAGGAAGAACATCCCTTCTCCATAGCAAATACAATCGAAGACGATCACAAATAGCTCTTAAGAGCTGATCTAACTAATTACTTATCCCTCGGTTTCATTCCGGCGGTGACATCTCGCGGGGTCTTCTTCAAGAGCCTCCGCGACTTTAGATCCCATGTTGCACAGCTTCTTTCTCGTGGGCATGAACCCGCGAGCTTCAACAGAATTCCTCGGTGGGCTCACATCTTCTTCCTAGCGGGTAATGACCAGCGGACTGAACCCGCGGGATAATACCCCGCGAGTTCCTAGCGGCTGGCGGCTTGCGGCTTGTTTCTCGCTGGCTTCTTCCCGTGGCTTTATGCCGCAGGTTATTTCCCGCGAGGTACTTCCTCTATTGACTTTCGCTCCTATTTTGACCTTTTTTCTCCAACTTTATGCAAACACTTCCCTAAATGAGTATATTACCTATACTTAACCAAAACACACGTTATATACACAAAAGTGCTCGGAAACAAATACAAAAGGTAGGAAAATGAAGCGCTAAATATGAATATTTGGAGCGCAATCAAACCCCCAAACCTATCTTTTGCTTGTCCTCGAGCAAAACGAATAAAGGAAAAACAAAATTACTAAGTAAACTAAACTGACTAATCTAATCCACTTTCGTAGGAAGCACGATGGCACTTAGCACATACCACACGCCTTTTAAACCTCTAGGTGCCCCTAGTTGGAGGAGTGTAGTCTTCTGAGGGTTTACCAGATACGATACCCACAAACGCAACTCTGCAATTCAACATTGAGATGCTACAATATATATGCAAACAAAAACTTCATGCAAGCTGAGCATTCTCAATCAAGACTAATAAAATTCCACTTCCATCAAAACAACACGTAATGCCAGTATGCCAACACTCAGGATGTCTTCAATCTATGAATCAATCAACTAATTGCCTAGGGGTGAATTCGCCTTGACTTCTATATCTCACAGATTCAACTCTTTCTTCTCTCAGAGTCTTAGGTTATCTCTCATCAACCACATGCGTTCTTGGAAGTTATGTAAATAAAATTTGAATTCAACGCATGTGAATATATAAAACAACACGCTTTATAGTGAATGATCTCATGAATGAATTGATGAACCATGAACGTGGAGAGAACATGTTTTGACTCATATTCCCAAGCTAGACTTCTAAAAGATCAGCTAGGGCTTTCCTTTGGTTGCAATGGGGCCATGGGTGATTTTGGGATGAATGGAATGAATTTACTGGAATTCTAAAGGTGTTAATCAATTTAACAATGATATTCTACTAGCTCCTTACTCATATGTCTACAAGCATCTAGGCTAAGATTAACATTTTGATGATTGTGCTAATTGGTACTCAATTCCAAGTATTTAGTCAAGTAGGTACTATGGCTTTAAGTGTTTTATTTTGAACACTTTTACAATTTAGCCTTTATATTGCACATTTCTCTATCATTTCCTGAGTACACGCTATTTACAGATTTAAGCTAACCAATTGCATTTATAACTTATGCAAAACCTATTATCAACAGCTAGAGATTCCATGTGATTGATGTGTATGGATAATATGTGGTGATGAAATGAATGGTTTGTGTTTGGCCTCAAATTGGCAATTGGAGCACACATTCATAAGGACAGTGTTTTAGGTAATGGATTTGAGCGCACACATGCCTAGAATCATATCCGCCAGTCTATCTAACAAGGGAATACAAGTCGCACAAGCAGTCCACAATATTTTCATGTTCTATGGCAATCAATACTAAATGCTTTGTGAATGAGATCTCAATGCAAATCTAGTTTTGAAAAGTGCTTTTTAAGAATAGAATGGATAATACCCTCTCAAATGATCCACTACTACAAAAAATACAAAAGAAATCGGTTTTTTTATATGGAAGAAATCGGTTTTTGAATTTTTTAAAAACGATGTCTTTTTGAGTGATTTAGAAAAAAAGCGCAAAAGACATCAGTTTTTAACCGACGTAAAACAAGAGAAAAGACATCAATTTTACTTAAAACTGATTTAAAAACCCTGATGTAAAATTGATGTATTACAAAAATTAATCCCACCGTCGCCGACCCGCTCCACCGTCAAGCCACCGACCGGCCAACCCCACCTCTGATAGTCATTATGAGGAATCGAACATGCAACCTCAAAGTCAAAGTGGTAAGCCTTTACCGCCTGACTACAAGATTGGATGTGTTAACAATTGCACAAAATTTTTATATAACCTCTATGAGTTGTTAGAAATAAAAAAAAATAAAAAAAATAAAAAAAAAACTTGTTTGATAAATTTAAATTTACTCAACTAATCAAAATTTGAATTTCTACTACAAACATATATACATTAAATAAATTTTATTGGTGGGTTTATTTTTCATTTCATTTTTTATTGTGTGGTTTTGTTTTCTGCTGGAGATATTTTTGTGCAAACTTTTTCCCTAAAACTGTATCTTTTGGCAACGAAATAAATTTTTTCAACTATGTTAGATTCTTTGATTTTTCGATACGAATCCAACGGTATAAAGAACCTAAAATTCTGGGCGGTATTTTGAAATTTATGATCAATTATTCAGTCAAAGGTCAGAAGCGATTGGAGATATTGTTGTGCAAACGTTTTCCTTAAAACTCTATCTTTTGGCAACGAAATAATTTTTTTCTATGGTGAATTCTTCAATTTTTCGATACGAATCCAACGGTATAAAGAACATAAATTTCCGGGTGGTATTTTGAAAGTTATGATCAATTATTCAGTTAAAGGTCAGAATTGAAGCGATTGGAGATATTTTTGTGCAAACGCTTTCCTTAAAACTGTATCTTTTGGCAAGGAAATAAATTTTTTGGTCCATGTTGGGTTCTTTAATTTTTTGATACAAATCCAACGGTATAAAAAACTTAAAATTATGCGCGGTATTTTGAAAGTTATGATCAATTATTCAGTCAAAGGTCAGAAGCGATTCGCGAATCCACGAGTGAGCTGTTTTCATCGTTCATTTTCACACTTTTTCAAATCGATTTTTGGAATATTTTCTGATTTAAAAGTGTTTGTTTGCATGTCTACTTTCTTGTGTCAAAAGTTAAGCAAATAACGTTGAGTATTTTTAGAGATGCGCACTTGAATGTGGACATAGGTCAGATTTGCATTGTAAAATTTTGCTTTTGAATCCACATCGGTTTTTATAAAAACCGATGTCTAAACGCTTGTTTTTAATATCGGTTTTTATAAAAACCGTTCTCTTTTCAACGCAAAATTTAAGACATCGGTTTTTATAAAAACTGATGTCTAAACGTTTTTTTTTTAATATCGGTTTTCTTAAAAACCGATGTCGTTTGAAATTGTAATTTTTAAGACATCGGTTTTTATAAAAACCGATGTCTAAAAGCTTTTTTAAAATCGGTTACCAAAAACCAATTTCTTTTAGTGATTTCTAGTGATGTCTTTTAACATTTTTGTAGTAGTGATCGTTAAGGCTCAATATCTTACACGGATAGTCTCCACAATTCTCCTAGAAACAACAAGTCTAAGATTCTTTTACCTCAACATCCAAAGATTGGCACTGTACAAGCGTATTTATAGTGGTGCAACAACTTAGATGGAATGCATACTAGTTAAAACTTAGATTTCAAAGCATAGTATGACATGTCTCTATCGGCATACAAAAGTAAACAACTCACAACACAAAATTTGACAAAAATTTTCAGAGATTTGAAAATTTTTCCTAAACACCTATATACCATATACTATACACATATATACAACTAATAAATAATACAAAAGTTGTGCCTATATACCATATACTATACACATATATACAACTAATAAATAAAACAAAAGTTATCCCACACCCCCAAACCTAAACCAAACATTGCCCCCAATGTTCTTGTGGACAAGGCTAGCTTAGAGTTTAGAGATATTGACAACAAAAATTTAACAAGATAGAAAAACTGGATCAAACAAATCCTAAGATCTAAGCACAATATATTCACACTCTTAGATCTAATTAAAAATAAAATATAAAACAAGCATGCATGTTAGGTAGGATAGAATGTAACACTTGATGGCTCTCCGTGAGTTTATACCCGCGGGTCATTGCTTTCTGCACGAAGTTATGAACTTCTGTTGAGCTTGTTGTCCTAGGTTAGCGGGCTTTCACGACCTTGTTTCTTCTGGTTGGCGAGAATAATCTCGCAGAATGAACCCACGGGATAACACTCATCTCTTTTTGTGAGATCACTTCTTCTAGCTCAGGGTTTTGTTCCCACGGTACAAAGTAGCTGAGCTCTCCAGAGCCACTCCACGGGTTTGTTCTCATTTCTCCGTTGGAATTGGCTAGCGGGCTAAACTCGCGGCTCTTTATTTTAGCCAACTTTGTTCCTGCTGTTTCCCATTTCCATCCTAACATCTACATAGCACAAACACTACAACCAAATCATATGCACATGCTTGTTACAAAATATAACTAATTACTTACTTCTTCCTAAACTACTTAAACTAATAATTACAAAGAGTATGTATCTAGGTGGGGTGCCTCCCACCAAGCGCTAGAGTTACCGTCTAGGTAAGACGCATGAGAGCTCTACGGCTCTATAAGTACTATCTGTTCCAGCATTCTTACTTCGTCCATTCCTTGTAAGTACGGATTCACTCTATGTCTGTTCACTTTGAATGTATCGCCGTTCTTCTCATTCAGTAACTCTATAGCTCCATATGGGAACACTTGGAGTATTTTATATGGTCTATACCATCTCGATTTGAGCTTCCCCGGAAACAATCTCAACCTAGAATTGAATAAGAGAACTAGCATGCCCAAATGTAAATCATCAGGATTATGTTCTTGTCATGCATTCTCTTGGTCCTCTCTCTATAAATCTTGGCATTCTCATATGCCTCGTCTCTAAGTTCCTGAAGCTCGTTCAGTTGAAGTTTCTGCTCCTCTCCTGCTTTGTCCATATCACAATTCAGCTTCTGAAATGCCCAGTAAGCATTGTGCTCTAATTCTACTAACAGGTGGCAAGCTTTCCCAAAAATCAGACGGTATGGTGTCATCCCAATCGGAGTCTTCAATGCAGTCCTATAAGCCCACAATGCGTTATATAGTTTGAATGACTAATCTTTTCGGCTTGCATTCACTGTCTTTTCTAGTATCTGTTTGATATGTTTGTTATTAACTTCTACTTGACCTGAGGTCTGAGGATGGTAGGGGTTTGCAACCTTATGATTCACACTATATTTTCTCAGAAGTGTGGCAAATATCTTGTTGCAGAAATGACTACCCCCGTCACTGATGATGGCACGTGGAGTCCCATACCCTGAGAAGATCGTTCTCCTTACAAACTTCACAACTACCTTACTGTCATTAGTCTTCTTGGCTATTGCTTCAATCCATTTCGAAACGTAGTCCACAGCTACCAGAATGTAGATGTTTCCATCTGAAGGTGTGAAGGGTCCCATGAAGTCGATTCCCCACACGTCAAAAATCTCGTCTACCATTTGACCAAACTATGGCATCTCATTCCTCTTTCCTATGTTCCATATTCTCTGACATCGGTCACATCATAAGTAAAAGTGATAGACATCTTTGAACAATGATGTCCAATAGAAGCCCGAATGAAGAACCTTCATTGCCGTCTTTCTGGAACTGTAATGGCCTCCGCACTGAAGTTCATGACAGAACTTCAGGATATCTAACTGTTCACTCTCTGGAATGCATCTCCTAATGATCTGGTCTGCCCTATGTTTGAACAAATATGGGTTGTTCCAAAAGTACAGCCTTACGTTAAAAATGAACCTCTTTTTCCCCTAACTAGTCATGCCTGCTAGGAAGATCCGGTTTGTAAGGTAGTTGACTATGTCAGCATGCCATGGCTCTGTGTCGTTCAATCCTAAAAGCCGCTCATCTGGAAAACTGTCTCTCAATGGAAGGGTATCCTCCTCTGCATGTGACTCTAGCATCATCCTACCTCAAGTGGTTTGCTACCACATTCTCACTCCCTTTTTTATCTCTGATTTCTACATCGAATTCCTGTAGCAGAAGGATCCACCTAATAAGTCTCGGTTTGGCATCCTTCTTCTGGAAGAGGTATCGGAGTGTTGAGTGATCAGTGAAAACTATGACCTTCGCTCCAATCAGATATGATCTGAACTTCTCCAATGCAAAGATCACTGTAAGTTCCTCAAAGTTTGATTAGCTTATTTCGGTGACAAACTACAATTAGGGTTTGAATTGTAAAGGTAGCTTAGGTAATTGATGATCAAGCTCAAGGCCCTCTCAAGACCTCAAAGTGATAAAGCACTCCAAAGGTATATTCTCTAGTGCTTAGTTTTCATTGAAGAGATTTAGTTGTACACACACACTTGTAATGTTTGCATATGTATGCTTTACTTTTGTGTGTAACCTCTTCACATGTCACTTTTCACACTTGCACTTTGTTGTTGTATTTTGTTGTGTGTTAGTGTGCCTAGTAATTCATTTCCCGATCATAGTTTGGAAACGTCCGCGTATGTTGGTTAGCGCGAGGATCACCTTAGGAGAATGCTCTTGGCTTCTATTTTGATTTCACCAAAAGTGGTGAAACGGCGGTTTGATCGGCGACCATGATCGCCGAATGAAACTGCCGTTTATGTTCAGAAGGTTCTGGTGCATTTCTACTGTTATGATCGATGGCCACGACCACCGTTCGAAACCGCCATTTAGACGTAATCGATTTAATCTCTCGGGTCTATTTTTGTGGTTGTGATCAGCGGTTATGAAACCACCGTTGTTCCCCTGTTCTCTTGGGATCAATTCAGTGGTTGAATTGGTGGTTTCGAAACCGCCGAATGAAACCGCCGATCGTGCAGTTCAACGGCAAACTTGTCTTTTCACATGCCCTGTTTTTGATGTCAATAAATACATCACTTTCTCATCTCTCTAAACCTAACTCTTTCAATACAAGAACCCTAAAGTCTATAGAAAGATTTGTGAGAGAAAAGGCAATCAAGATTACTCATTTAAACACTCAAAACCATTTTCATATGCATTAAACTTCATCTAGCATCTTCTAGCATATCTAGGATGCTTGCTTGCATGGGTCTTACTCAACACACTTGCTTTGGTAAGTTATTCACTAATTTCATCTAATCTTAGTGTTTTACTTAACAAGGCATCTCTTTAATTACTTGTATGTTCTTAGATTATATTCTTATATACAAGATAGAGATTGTTGTGTTGTTTTGATTGAGTGTTGATTTTATGATAGCTAAGCTTAGGATTGTTTCATCTATGTTAGCTATGCTTTATGACATGTCATTTAGCTATTGATATCTAAGATTGATTTTATTGTCATCTCATAATTCTAGATAAGTATTTAGTGTGACCTAGCACTAAGTACATATTTGGATATCTTTGCATATTCACTTAGGTTGTTTAATTTCTTTAGTTAGAACTAAGTCTTGTGGCTAAGGTTGCTAAGGCCGCAAGCAAATTGGACTAGATCCACTTTTATAGGCCTGCGAGTAATGGTGGTGGGTTATAGACCGGGATTAGGTTGTAAATACCATCGCAATTAGTGGATTCGAGGTTTGTATGTGGCGCACATAAAAGCCCGTGGTTTTTCTCAGTTTGGGTTTCCACGTAAAAATCAAGTGTCATTTATAATTTCGCACTTATTACACTTGATTTATTGTCTTGACTAGTTTGGGGTATTTTCGTAATATTGATTAATCGTGAAAATTGGTAATAATTGTTAAAACCTATTCGACCCCCCCCCCCCTTCTCTCTAGATAGTTTTATACACACCGTGCATTATTAGTTTCAATTGTTATCAGAGCAGGTTCCTAGATATACTTAGGTAATCCTTTACTCTTTTTGGTGTGTTTTGCATTTTGTGTGATTTTTGATCATTCATACATTTGCATTCATTCATAAACACTATGAGTGGAAATGGTGGAAATGGTGGTGGCAACGAAGGTGCTTCTAGCATAAGGCCTCCCCTTCTTATCGGGTTGAATTATGCCTCTTGGAAAGGCAAGATGGAGTCGTATATTTGCCAAATCCATGATAGGGCATGGATTGCGTTTGAAGACGGCTACACATCACCGATGATGACTCCTACAGGTGGAGGAAAGGATGTACTTAAGCCTAAGGCACAATGGAATGCGCAAGAGTTTGAGGCATCGAAATGGAATAGGAAAGCGATGCATGCCATCCTATGTGCAATGGATGAGAATCAATATAAATTGATTCAAAACACTAGGATAACTAAGGAGGCTTGGGACATCCTAAAGGTTGCACATGAGGGAACCGAAGTAGTGAAGGACTCCCAGCTTCAAGTCCTCCAAACTCAATTCGAGATGCTTAGGATGGAGGAGAATAAGTGCGTCAACGACTTTGAGATCAAGTTGATGGACATAATCAACCAAAGTCATCAACTTGGTGACCCTTACTCGGATAGAATGATCAAGCAAAAGATAATGAGAACACTTCTCAAAAGATTTGAGTCCAAGGTTACAGCTTTAGAAGAAAATAGTGGATACAAGGATATGAAGCCGAGTGAGGTGATTGGGAGACTTCTAGCTTATGAGTTTAGGAAGGGTCCTACCTCTACACCTCCTAAAAAGCAAAAGGGAATTGCTTTGAAAGCCTCAAAGGATGAGAAGGAGGAAAAGGATGACTCGGACGAAGACATGGCCTTGTTGATGAGAAGGTTCAAGAAGTTCGTCAAGTTCGAGAAGAATGGCTGTAAGGATTCCCATCTATTGATTGGCTTATTTCGTAGATAAACCACATATTGGGGCTTGATGTTAGGGTAGCTTAGGTATTTGATAGTTGGTGTTTTGCACAACCAAGGCCCACTCAAGGCCTCAAGAGAAGAAGCACCAAAGGTATATTCTAGTGCTTTCTTGCTTTGAAGAGATCTAGTTGCAAACACACACAACTCATGCATAAACCTTATTCTTGTATGTTGGGTGTTTTATATGAGTGCATGCATGTTCTTGAATATCTCTTCCTGCATGTTTTATTTGATTGCATCTTAGTTTATTAAAATGCCATGACATGTTAGGCATTAGGATGCATTCACTTCCCACACTTGCACTTCATGATTAGTCTTAAGTGTGGTGTAATTCGTTTCCGTTTATGTGATCGGAAACGTCCGCGCTTGCACGATGGTGTGCATGTCTTAGCGCGATGGTTGACCACTTGAGAAGGTCTCATTCTTCTCTTGGATAAGTGGTACTTTTTGTAAAGTTCCCATTTGTTTATTGGCTCATTTCGTGGACAAACCACATGTTGGGGGTTCTTTGTAAGGGTAGCCTAGGTATCGTGTTATTGCCACAAGCCCTTTGAAGACCTCGTCTTGATAAGCACCGAAGGTAAATTTCTTTGTGCTTAATTTTCTTTAAAGAGATTAGTTTCACACACACACTTAACATACATTGCATATGTGTGCATTCTCTTCACTTGTCACATTTCACACTTGCACTTATTTGTTATATTTTGTTGTGTGTAATTGTGTCTTGTTATCTTGTAATTCGTTTCCCGATTGTTTTCGGAAACGTCCTCGCATGCACTAGAATGTGCTTGGTTTAGCACGAGGACCGCCTACGGAGAATGCCCTTGGCTTTTCCTTGGTTTTCACCCTTGTTGGTGATCGGCGGTTATGATCGGCGGCCTGGCCAAAGAATGAAACTGCCGTTTGCTTCCAGTAGTGTATGGAGCAATTCTACGGTTATGATCAGCGGTCACGACCGCCATTCGAAACCGCCGTTCAAGACCTGATTGATTTTATCTCTCGGCCTAATTCGGCGGTTGGATCGGCGGTCACGAATGAAACCGCCGTTTTCATACCTGATTGATTTTTAATCTCAGGGTTGATTCGGCGGTTGGATCAGCGGCCACGAAACCGCCGAATGAAACCGCCGTTGGTCCCCTGTTCCTCTCGGGCCAATTCGGCGGTTATGATCGGCGGCCTGGCCGCCAATTGAAACCGCCGATCGGTGCGCTTCAGGGGCAAACTTGTCTTTTCACATGCTCTGTTTTTCATGCCTATAAATACATCACTTTCTCTTGTTCTGAATGTGACTCTTTGATCATCAAGAACCCTACTTTAAAAAGAGAGATTTTTAAGAGATAAAGCAATCAAGTTTGCTCATCAAACACTCAAACCAAAATCCATTTGCATCAAAGTTCATCAAGCATTCTCTAGCATATCTAGGATGCTTGCTTGCATGGGTCTTTCATCATCACACTTGCTTTGGTAAGTTTTTCACTATTATCATACATAATTAGTGTTTAATTTATTATGGCATCTCTTTTATTACTTGATTGTTCTTAGATTATATTCTAATATTGAAGACAGGGGCAAACCGCCGTTTGAGTGTTGTTTTTATGATAGATATCTAGGTTTCTCTAATCTATGATTATCTATGCTAATTGACATGTTGAAAAGAATACGGTGTGTTCTAAATATGTAATCTAGAGGGGGGGGGTGAATAGATTTTAACGATTATTACCCAATTTTCGCATGCAAGTTAATTTTACGAAAATGCCCCTACTAGTCAAAAATACATACAAGTGTAATATAGTGCGGAATTTAAATAACACTTGATGTATACGTGGAAACCCAACCACTGGGAAAAACCACGGGCTGTATAGTGCGCCACACTCGGAACTCGAAATCACTAATTGAAATGAAATTTACAACCTATGTAGACCTCGTCTAACACTCCGGTCTGTAAACCCCCACTTCTACCAAGCGGGCCTTTATTAGCAACCCTATTCCAATTTTCTTGAGGCCTAAGCACTATTAGCCTCAAGACTTACTTCTCAATGAAGAGTAACAACCTATGTGAATATATATGAATATTCAAATAACAAACAGGGCTAGGTAACCTTATATGCTTATCTAGGATGATGAGATAATCAATTTAAATCAATCCTAGATATCAATTGCTAAATGACATGTCAAATAGCATAGATAATCATAGATTATAAAAACCTAGATATCTATCAAAATCAACACTCAATCATTTTCATCACAAATAATCTCTAACTTGTATCTAACATATAATCAAAAGCATACAAGTAATTAAAGAGATGTATTAATATGAAAAACACTAAAGTAATATGAAATTAGTGAAGAACATACCAAATAAGATGTGATGATTCAAAACCATGCATGGATCGATTCTATGAAGGCTTAGAAGATCAAATATGAAATTTGATGCAAAAGGGATTTGATTTGAGTGTTTAAAGTTGAGTTCTTGATTTGATTTTTTCTCAAAAATCTCTCTTGAATGTTTAGGGTTCTAAGGTCTCAAAGAACTTAATCAGAGAATGAGAAAATAAGATATTTATAGACATCAAGAATTGGGCATGTGAAAAGATAATTTTGCCCCTGAAACGCACCGTTCGGCGGTTTCAATCGGTGGCCAGGCCGCCCATCACGACCGTCGAATTGAGCTCGTGAAGAACAGAGCATCAACGGCGGTTTCATTCGGCAGTTTCGTGACCGCCGATCCAACCGCCGAATTAGACTGAGAGATTAAAATCGATCAGGTATGACCGGTGGTTTCAAACGACGGTCGTGACCGCCGATCTTGATCGCATAATTGCTTCAGACCAATCTGGACTGAAACGGCGGTTTCATTCGGCGGCCAGGCCGCCGATCATAACCGCCGATCACCAACAATGGTGAAAACCAAGGAGAAGCCAAGGGCATTCTCTGTGGGCGGTCTTCGCGTGAAACCAAGCACTCATTAGTGCAAGCGCGGACGTTTCCGAATATTGTCGGGAAACGAATTATAAAGTACATATACACACAACAAGATATATCAACCAAAGTGCTAGTGTGTAAAGTGACATGTGAAGAGTATGCACACAAATGCAAGTATGCTAAGGGTGTGTGTGCTTACTAAATCTCTTCAAAGAAAAATCAAGCACAAGAGATTATACCTTTGGCGTGCTTGTATCTTGAGGTCATGGAAGGGCCTTTGATCTTCAACCTTAAACACTTAGACTACCCTTACATTCAAAACCCCAACATGTGGTTTGACCACGAAATAAGCCAATCAATAAAACGGGAATCCTTACACATGTCATTTAGCTTTAATATCTAGGATTGTTTTTAATTGCATATTCATCATCTTAGATAAGCATATAGGGTTTCCCTTGCTCTATATTGCATTTGAATATTCATATATTCACTTAGGGTGTTAATCTCTTTTTAGAGAATTAAGTCTTGTGTTGTGACCGGGATTAGGTTGCTTAATTCGCAAGCAATCGGACTAGGTTCACTTATACCGGGATTAGGTAGGTGTGTGATTACTTCCGGGATTAGGTTGTAATCGTTTACACATTTAGTGGATTCGAGGTTCGAGTGTGGCTTACTTACTAGCCCGTGGTTTTTCCCGTGAGGGTTTCCACATAAAAATCAAGTGTTATTTAATTTCCGCATTTTATACTTGATTTATTGCTTTATCTATTTAGGGGTAATTTCGTAATTTTGACTAACACGAAAAATTGGGTAAAAAGTTTAAAATCTATTCACCCCCCCCCCCCCCCCCCCCTCTAGATAGTTTTATACACACCGTGCTATAATTTGTTTCACTTTTGGTTTTGTTGTTTGGAGTAAAGTGTCTAGTTTCAAAACATTGGATTTCAATGTTTTAAATGTTTTTCAAAACTGACCTATGTATGGTCTTGTGACCATAACTTTTTATAAAAAGATTTAAATTCAGTTTTGTAATATTCTAGACAAACTAGACACCCATACCTTTCCAACGGTATAATATTCGTAATATTTCATGACTGTTTGGATTTATTTTGATATCTCTAAAGTGACCACCAAAACAAGGCAACTATGTTGTTGTCCGTTTCTGACATTTGGTCACTCTATTGACCATATCTTTTTCTACAGACATAAAAATGTCATTCCGTAAATTGGAGTAGAAATTAGACTTCCATACCTTTCCAACGATATATCATATGAAAGGTTTCAATGTCGTTTGGTCATGTTTTGAGGTGCTTGAAGTTGAAGCTGATGCACTGTCGAGCCCAAACCGCCGTACATCCGCTCTACGTAGAGTGGGCACCTGATTGATTTTTCAATCCGCCCTTCACCCGCCATACAAGTGCCCTACGTAGAGCGGTTTGGTCGGAAACTTTTTTTAAAATTTCCAAAACGACATAGCTTCAATTGGACATCATATATATATATGCCTCTTTGACCTTAGGTCACAAAAATGACTCAATAAACTCGTATTTTTGATTAAGAGGATTTTCAAAGAGAGAAACTAACCTAAGAACTCATCTTTGATCATCCAAACCCATTTCCACATGCATAAATCATCATCTAAGCATCATCTAGGATCATCTAGCATGTGCTAATGCATGGGTCTTCTTCAACACACATGGTATGATTTGTTGAACACTTTTATCTTACGTAATTAGTGTTTCTACTTATCAATTTTATCTCATTTATTACTTGTATGTGTTTAGATTAATTTCTACATACATGATTGAGATTATGTGTTGATTGGGTTAATTTTTCATAGCTTATTTGATTAGGTCATTATTGCCTAAAAGCTATGCCATAAACATTCTTGTGTGATTTATTGATAACTATGTTGATAGATTGTTTTTTAATCAACTAGTTAATCTTTTGAATGTTTGTGGGTTATTTGTGATAGCTTTGTATCTAGGATTGGTTATCATTTACTTAGATAAAGTTGTATGCCATGACATATAGCTATTTTCATATCTAGGATTGATTTTATTGTTATCATATAATCCTAGGTAAGCATCTAGAGTACCCTAGCTCTATTTTGCATATTTGAATATCATTGCATATTCACTTAGGGTTTTATCTCTTCGGAGAAGTAAGTCTTGTGTGATAGACCGGGATTAGGTCGTACACCGGGATTAGGTGGTCACATGAGCAATTGGTCAAGTACTGCTATAAAAGGCCTGCGGGTAGATTAGGGGGTGCTCACGCCAAGAGTAGTGTATCAGGGGATATCAATAGGGGTTGAACCAAGAGTGGCGAGTGGCAGTGTCCATAGCCTGAGGTTACTTAGGGTTAGAGCCCGAGAATCACTTGAGGGTGTAACCATCTTTTCATGTAGTGGATTTCAGTGACCGAGTGTGGCGCACTTACCAGCCCGTGGTTTTTCCCGTGAGGGTTTCCACGTAAAACTTCAAGTGTCGTTTATATTTCCGCACCATATTACACTTGTTGTTTATATTGTCTAGTTGGGGAATTTTCGTAAAATTGACTTATCGCGAAAATTGGGTAATATCGTTTAAAATCTATTCACCCCCCTCTAGATAGTTTTATACACACCGTGCATTATTTGTTTCAATTGGTATCAGAGCGGGTTCCTAGATATACATAGGTGATCTTTGCTCATTTTTGGTGTGTTGTGCATTTTGTATTATTGTTGTTTTTTTGACATACATCTTGCATTCTTCTCATATGCATTCATTTGACTCAAACACTATGAGTGAATTTGAGAGAGAAGAAAATGACTACGATGAGGAGATGTCCCTCTAAGGTGAGAGAGGAGACGAAGATGAAAGGGCGTTGCTCACATCACCAAAGAGCTTCAAGCCCAAGCCTTCCTCAATCTTGGTCTAACCAACCAAGAAGGCTAACTTCCTTCAACCTACGATCCTAAAAGGGAAGTGCTCAATCATGAAAGATCAACCGAGCAAGCAACATTGTCTTGGTCATCAACAAAGGAGGAGAGATCCTATCTAACTACCAAGACAACCACAACGACAAGGGAAAGCACATTTGCATGCTCAAGGGAATGGTATAATTCCTAATCTTATCCCCTCTTGTCATTGTGCGGTATTGATGGTCATGTTAGACCAAGTTGCTTGCATTACATTTAAATATGTAATCTTATATGCATGATTGAAAAGAAAAATGCTAGAGCTAAGATGCATGTCCTTAAAAGGAAGAAAATCATTTGCATGATCCTTTGCCATCTAGAACTCTAGAACCTATGACCACTATGTATGTTATTGAGACATCTAAGTGGATTAGAAAAGATGAACCCGCTTGCTATGAGACAAACATGTCTCAAATAGGTTCAACTAGGTCCTATGGACTTGGTAAGTCTTTTAGACCACATGCCCTTCATTGAAGTGGTGTGGATTTTGACCCCATATGGGGAACTCAAGCAAAGAGAGCATTTGCATACTTGTTGCATGCAAAAATTTGATATATCTTATGCTTCTTTTTTAATTGCTTGAGTAGCTTGGTTGCATATATGATTATGTGTTTTTACTTCAATAAGTGTGAACCTTGCTTGTATTGCAATCCATGTCATATTTATGTTCAAACATGCATTTTTGGACTAGGAGATATTAATAGGAAGTACTCTTTGAATGACCTAAAATGATCTCTATGACATGATGATTGTTAAATGACATGCTTAAATGAAAAATGATAAAACATGAAAATTCAAATGACATGCTAAAAATAAAAGGCTTGATTTGTTGATTGCATTCACTTAAATGCAAAAATAATGTGTGAAAAGTAAATGAGACTCAAATGAAAATCAAAATGTCTCTATTTCTTTACTTGTGGAACATGGCTACTATCATACGGGTATCTTACCCGGAAAAATCGAATAGGGTGTAAAAAGTCGCTCATGCCATGTTTTGCTTGTAAGGTTGGATATAGTTACTCATTAAAATTGAATGATTTGTAATATCTATATCCTTGCTTTTATTTATGACAAATGGTGAAATTGGTTTGAATTTCTTAAAGGAAACCTTTGTCATTTGCTTTGCCAAATACCTTTGCTTTTGGATTTGAATGCAACATGTCTTGCATGCAAAGCATATTAATCACACATTTTTTTAAAAAAATAAATCTCCTTGTTCTCTCCAATTAATTGAGTTGCATAAAGTGCATTATATGATTATGCAAATGACTTGTATGCTACTATCTCTCTTTGCTACGAGTGACCCGGTTGGGGAATACTCCTTTGCCCATCTCATGACAAAAAGGGGGAGAAATATGTAGTAAGGGGGAGAATGCTAATTGCTAAATTTGTGTAGCATTCACATGATTGGGGAGTTTGTCTATTAAGGGAGAGTAACCCATTGAGGGGGAGCATTTGCATTACACATACATTGCATGATGTTGTGCTTAAATTCTTATTGCAAATGCTTGCTTTATCTCACATGATTAATCTCACATATACTTGTATTGGAAAGTATAAAAACTTTGTTTTGAAGGATTGATTGTTCTACAAGAGATTGAAAACTTAAAGATATATCTTTTAATTATCTCTTTGTAATGTAGAAAATCCCTTTAGTTTCTATTTATGTTGTAAGGATTAATGTAAGTGGTGGTTTTGTCACGAAATAGCCAAGGGGGAGATTGTAAGGATTCTCATTTATTGATTGGCTTATTACGTAAACAAACCACATAATGAGGTTTGATGTAAGGGTAGCTTAGGTATTTGATGGTTGGTGATTTGCACAACCAAGGCCCACTCAAGACCTCAAGAGAAGAAGCACTAAAGGTATATTATAGTGCTTTCTTGCTTAGAAGAGATCTAGTTGCACACACATACAACTCATGCATAAATCTTATTCTTGTATGTTGTGTGTTTTATATGAGTGCATGCATGTTCTTTGAAACAAATTATAGCACGGTGTGTATAAAACTATCTAGAGGGGGGGTGAATAGATTTTAAGCTTATTACCCAATTTTTCGTATTAAGTCAAATTACGAAATTACCCCAAACTAGATAAAGCAATAAATCAAGTATAATATGCGGAAATTAAATAACACTTGATTTTTACGTGGAAACCCTCACGGGAAAAACCACAGGCTAGTAAGTAAGCCACACTCGAACCTCGAATCCACTAAATGTGTAAAACGATTACAACCTAATCCCGGAAGTAATCACACACCTACCTAATCCCGGTATGAGTGAACCTAGTCCAATTTGCTTGCGATCTAAGCAACCTAATCCCGGATGCTACACACAAGACTTACTTTCTCTATGAAGAGAATACAACCCTAAGTGAATATATGAATATCCAAATGCAACATAGAGCAAGGGAAACCCTATTGCTTATCTAAGATGATTAATGCAATTAGAACAATCCTAGATATCAAAACTAAATGACATGTCAAATAGTTTAGCTAATCAAGATTAAGCACAAAACTTAATTAGCTATCACAAAAACAACTTCTCAAACTACATCATACTAACTCAAACTTAACTTGTATTCAAAGTATATAAAATAACATACAAGTAATTAATTGAGATTGCTAGCTAAGAGAAACACAAAATATGTAAGATATTAGTGAAAAGCTTACCAAGCAAAGTATGATGAAGAATCCATGCAAGATGACATCTAGAAGATCAAGGATGATGCTAGATGATGATTGATGATCATGAAAAAGTGTTTGAGTAATAAAAAATGAGTTCTTGGAATTTTTCTTCTCTTTGAAAAATATCCTAAGTATGAATTCTGAATATGAACTCTCTTAATTGACCTAAAGACAAAATGGCATATATATAGGGGGCCAAAACAAAGTGTGGTCGTTTAAGTAAGTTTCAAAGAAACGCGCCGATCGACAGTTTCAATCGGCGGCCAGGCCGCCGATAATGACCGCCGAATTGAGCTCATGAAAAACAGAGCATGAACGGCGGTTCATTCGGCAGTTTCGTGACCGCCGATTCCAACCGCCGAATCAAAACAGAGAGATTAAAAACAATCAGGTATGAACGGCGGTTTCGTGACCGCCAATTCAACCGCAGAATTAGACTGAGAGATAAATCAATCAGGTCTTGAATCGGCAGTCGTGACCGCCGATCTTAACAGTAGAAATGCTTCAGACCAATCTGGACTGAAACGGTGGTTTCATTCGGTGGCCAGGCCGCCGATCACCTAGAAAGGTGAAAACCAAAGAGAAGCCAAGGGCATTCTCCATAGGCGGTCCTCGCGCTAAACCAAGCACATTCTAGTGCATGCGCAGACATTTCTGAAAGTTATCGGGAAACGAATTACACGACAACATAACACATAACAAAATATGATAAATAAGTACAAGTGTGAAATGTGACAAGTGAAAAGAATGCACACATATGCAATGAATGTTAAGTGTGTGTGTGCAACTAATCTCTTCAAAGAAAAGTAAGCACATAGAAATTTACCTTCGGTGCTTATCAACACGAGGTCTTCAAAGGGCTTCGAACAATAAGACCGATACTTAGGCTACCCTTACAAAGAACCCCAACATGTGGTTGTCCACGAAATGAGCCAATCAACAAATGGGAACCTTACAATCTCCCCCTTTGGCTATTTCGTGACAAAACCACCACTCACATTGATTCCTCACAAAGAAATAGAAACTACAGGACAACTATGATATTCTACAACACAAAGAGATAAGAAAATAAAACTTCAAGTCTTCAATCTCTTGTAGAATAATCAAGCCCTGTAAATAAGATTTCTATGTTTTCCAATACAGTGAAATGTGAGATTAATCAAGTGATATCAAAACAAGCATTTGCATTTTAGAATTTAGGCACAACATTACAAAATATATGCAATATATGATAAATGCAATGCTCCCCCTCAAAGGGTTACTCCCCCTCAATGTGTTATCTCCCCAATGTGCACAATTGCAACACCAATTTGCATCTCCCCTTACCATATACTACTCCCCCTTTTTGTCATGATATAGGCAAAGGAGTAGTCCCCAACCGGGTCACTCATAGTAACGAGAGATAGTAGCATGCAAGATATGCATAATTAATATAAGTCACTTTATGCATCTCAATTTAATCGGAGAGAAACAAGGAGATTTATTTGAGAGAAAATGTGTGAATCAAACATGCTTTGCATACAAGACATGTAGCATTCAAGTCCAAATACAATGGTATTTGGCAAAGCAAATGACAAAGGTTTCTAATAGGAATTCAAACCAATTTCACCAATGTCATGAGTAAAGCAAGATATAGAATACATTGATTTCAATATAAGAGCAACTATATCCAACTTTATAAGCGAAACATGGCATGAGCAACTTTGCACCTTTTTCATTTTTCCGGATAAGATATCCGTATGATAGTAGCCATGTTCAACCAATAAAGAAAGAGAGACATTTGGAATATAAATTCCTTTGAACGGATACAAGATCCTTTATTCATTTTGAGTCTCATAAGCTTTCACACAAGTTTTGCATTTTTAAGAATATGCAATCATCAATTCATGCTTTTCATGTGAGCATGTTATATGAATTTCATGCTTTTTCATTTGACATTAGCATGTTATTAAGGAATCATCATGTCATGGAGATAATCCTAGGTCATTCAAATCATACTTCCTATATACATCTCCTAGTCCAAAAATGCATGTTTGAACATAAATATGACATGGATTGTAAACAAGCAAGGTTCACACTTATTGAATTGAAAACATATATACATATGTGCAACCAAGCTTACTCAAGAAATTAAAAGAAGAGGCATAAGATATTTCAATTTTTTTGCAAGTGACAAGAATGCAAACTAGCTCTCTTTGCTTGAGTTCCCCATATGGGGTCAATCATAGAACATCACTCCACAAGACATATCCCAATAGATCTACTAAGAGTTTTTAATCGAGTAGCATCTAAGGGTTTAGTAAATAAGTCCGCAAGTTGATCATTAGTACCTACATGTTCAAGTACTATGCATTTATTTTCAACAAGCTCTCTAATGAAGTGATGGCGGATGTCAATATGCTTAGTTCTAGAATGTTGTACCGGATTCTTGGAAATATTAATAGCACTCATGTTATCACAAAAGAGAGTGAGAGTACCTTGGTTGAATCCGTAGTCTACTAGCATTTGCTTCATCCATAGGAGTTCTGTGCATCCACTCCCCGCGGCTATGTACTCGGCCTCGGCCGTGGACAAGGAAATCAAGTTTTGCTTCTTGCAAAACCAAGACACCAAGTTGTTGCCTAGGAAGAAGCAACCGCCCGATGTGCTTTTCCTATCATTACAATTTCCTGCCCAATCCGCATCACTAAAGCCTACAAGACTAGCATTAGTGTCAAAAGAGTACCAAATCCCATAGTTGGATGTCCCATTCACATAGCGAATGATTCTCTTTACGGAAGAGAGATGGGACTCCTTAGGATCCGCTTGGTACCTAGCACACACACCCACACTAAAAGAAATATCGGGCCTACTTGCGGTTAAATAAAGCAAGCTACCTATCATGCCCCGATATAGAGTTTGTTCCACACTTTTACCACTAGCATCCTTGCTTAGCTTCAAAGTGGTACTCATGGGTGTATCACAATGTTTGGCATTCTCTAAACCAAACTTCTTCACTAGGTTTTTGGCATATTTGGCTTGGGTTATGAAAATCCCATCATCTAATTGCCTAATTTGCAAACCTAGGAAGTAACTAAGCTCACCAATAAGACTCATCTCAAATTCATGAGACATGACATCAACAAATTGTTGGACCTTGGTGTTGTTGGTGGAGCCAAACACTATGTCATCGACATATATTTGAGCTATGAAAAGCTCATCATTATCTCTCTTGATGAATAGTGTCTTGTCAACACTACCTCTTGTGTAGTCATTGTCAACAAGAAATTGAGTGAGGCGCTCATACCAAGCCCTCGGTGCTTGTTTCAACCTATATAGTGCCTTTTTGAGGCGATAGACATGGTTGGGGTGGTGTGCATCCACAAACCCCTTGGGTTGTTCAACAAACACTTCCTCTTGCAAGAAGCTGTAGGGAAAAATACCGTAGTACACGCAGCGGAAGAGAGACTAAAAATAGATTTAGTAACTTTTAAAATTTTTCCTTTTTATGAACCTTAAACCCTTTAATCAATTAAACATATATATTATCTAACAAAAGAAGAATACCTTTTGTCGCGTGATCCGATTGACTTACGTCGATGGTAATCCGCAAGATCTTCAATCCTAGCACGAACGTGGATCACCTAGGAGCGTGGTCTCCCTTTTCTTTGAATTGCAAACCTGAGAATGGACAAACAAACTTTTCTTTTCTTTGTTAGTCACAAAAACAATCAAAAGAAGACTAAGATTATTCCGGTCACTTTTGAGTTCTCAATCTTATGATCGAAACTCGCGTGAACCTCAATCGATGTTGTACACACAAGCTTATTGATGAACAAGCAATTAGTGTACCATCAAAGAATAATCTATTCACTCTTTTATGTTTTTTTAATAGAATAAAATAATCTCTCTATGAATTGAGAAGAAGAAGAAAATAGAATCTCAAGCACCAAACATTAGGTTGGCCGAAATCTATAAGAGTGAATATATAGGTGGCCAAATTTTCTTTCCTTCTTTCTTTTAGGGTGGCCGAATTCTTCATGTGTTTCTCCTAGGGTTGCCGCAATTTTCCTCTACAAAATAGGAGTTGTGTTGCACCCAAATTCACATGTCATTTAAGACTTCAAACCCTAATTCAATTCATAAAACTTTTATTCTTTTATTTGACTAAAAAAAAAGACTTCTTATCTGATTAAATAAATAAAATTAATTATTTATTTTCTTACCAAATAAGTCTTTTACTTTTAGTATACTACCAACTATAGTATAAGACTAGGAATCATATTTCCTAATCAGAAAAGATTTGTTTCTTAATTAAATAATTAACTAATAAATTAATTAATTCTTATTTAATTAAAACAAATGAAACAAAATAATATATTAGGTTAAAACTTTAACCTTGCCGCCCCACTTGAATAAAATTGGGCCTAATATTATTTTCTTATTTCATTTAATCCATTGGACTTTAAATAAAAAGCCCACATGTGAACCAAACCCATTCTTACTAAAAGAAACAAGCCCACATGTCTTTCATTAATATATTAATATAATTGAGCAGCCCATTACATAAATAATGTGTAAATTATATTCTTAATATATTAAATGCAATTCTAGATGGACCCTTAAATTGGTCCGGTAGAATATATCAAGTGATCCATGCAAGTCCGTGTGGATTGGGGATCTTGGCGGGCCATCTAAATTTAAGCTTCAATAGACATAACCTAATCACAATCAACAAATGATTCACTTAGGCCCGATCCATTAATTTTAACTCATTCCACTAAAGAGCTAAAACTGAACTCTTAAATAAAGATAGAAAAGGAAGATGTTCCTCATTCATACCCTAGACAATCATGTTGGAGATAGTGTATCCTCGTGATTAATATCAGTAATCGCCAAGAGTTCATAGACTGCCTACAACTCTCCAAGTTACCATATTTACTCATATGACCACGTTTTGAACTTGGATATTTTGACTTGTCCAGAAGCCATGTTTTCAATAGACACTATCGAAAACTCAACGTTGAGATTTAATATCCAATTACCTCAAAACATCCATATGATGATATTATACTCTCATTTAATAAATGGAGCCACGATGTCCATATCTATAAATGAAGTCCTCTATCGATTAACAAATGAATATCACCAAACTATCGAGGATGGACTATGCGATATAATCGTACTCATTGATAACTCAAATGATATCACTTGCAACCATAAGTCCATCATTTATCTCAGGATTAAGATAGACTCTCCGATTGTCCTGATAATGAAAAGACTATTATCTATTGACGGTTATAGATAAAGTATTTCATTGTGATCCAGTTCAATACACCCAGTGCACTAGATCCTTTTGCTCGAAGACACTCCGATGATTTTAGACTCATCATATCTCATTTGATCCCACTCAAATGCTAGCAAAAGAATTCTACAACTTTAACAAGATAAAGGTGCCTAACCTTTAACTTAAGTTGTGAATATTATTCAAGACTAGCTAAAGAATTGTGTCTACCACATACATATCCAGATGTACGAACAATTCTTCTTTTCTCATAGTCTTTAGACCTTATGATTATTTACTTTGACAATTATAATATTAAACTATAAATGCTATATGATTTGTTAAACCAGAAATCACTTTATTAATATGAAAAAGATTGTTAATTACAACATTACACTCTTGCTATTGAGCATAATCCTAACAGAAGCCATTGAGGAAGGCACTTTTGACATCCATTTGGTGCAATTTGAACTTGTGCACACAAGAAATGGACAAGAGAAGCCTAATAGACTCTAAACAGGCAACGGGAGCAAATGTCTCCTCAAAGTCGATACCCTCAATTTGAGAGTACCCTTGTGCTACAAGTCTAGCCTTGTTCCGCACTATGTTGCCATCCTCATCGGATTTGTTCCTAAATATCCATTTAGTGCCTATGACATTAGTGGTCTTAGGCCTAGGAACTAGAGTCCAAACCTCATTTCTTTCGAATTGGTTTAGCTCTTCTTGCATGGCAAGAACCCAAAATTCATCATTTAAGGCTTCTTCAACCTTTTTGGGTTCAATTTGAGAGGTGTAGCATGTGTAGCTAATAAGATTAGCAAGTTGACGTCGAGTCCTAACACCCTCATTTACATCTCCAATAACATCCTCTTTGTTATGGAGTCTTCTAACCCATGGAGCGGGTTCATTAGTGTCCAAGAGAGGGACTCTAGTAGTGGGTTGTGTGACTTCATCATTTTCATTAGATGTCCCAACATTGGGAGTCACCACAACCCTCTCCAAAGGAAAAACATCACTAAAAACAACCTCCTCCTCATGATCATTAGACTTGAGCCTAGTATCATCAAATACGACATTGGATGATTCCATAACACTTAGAGTTTTTAAATTGAAAACTCTATAGGCTCTACTATTCAAGGCATAGCCAATAAAAATACCCTCATCACTCTTAGCATCGAATTTGCCAAGTTGATCACGGTCATTTAAAATGTAGCATTTGCTTCCAAAAGTGTGGAAGTAGCTAACATTTGGCATCTTGCCTTTCCATAACTCATAGGAGGTATTTCTAGTACCGGGCCTTAGGAAAACACGATTCCCTATATAGCAAGCCGTATTGACCGCTTCGGCCCATAGGTTCCTAGGGACATTGTTGCTAAGCAACATCACACGGGCCATCACTTGAAGGACCCTATTCTTCCTCTCAACAACTCCATTTTGTTGAGGTGTCCTAGGAGCCGAGAACTCATGGGAGATGCCTAAGCTATTGCAATAGCTTTCAAATGAGGCATTCTCAAATTCCCTCCCATGGTCACTTCTAATCCGTTTTATGCTTTTAATATTAGAATTCATTTCATTTTGTATTTTATTACAAAGCATTTTGAACTTATCAAAAGTTTCGGATTTTTCTCTAAGAAAATATGTCCATGTAAACCTAGAGAAATCATCAACACATACAAAAATGTATCTCTTTCCACCCAAACTTTCGGTTTGGATAGGACCCATGAGGTCCATGTGGAGAAGCTCAAGAGGCTCCTTGGAGGAGAGACACTTGCCCTTTTTGTGCATGCTTTTAGTTTGTTTTCCTTGTTGGCAAGGTCCACAAATACCATTGGCTTTCTTCCCAAGCTTAGGGAGGCCACGCACACACTCGAACTTTCCAAGGGTTCTTAAATCCCTAAAGTTCATGTGGCCAAGTCTTTCATGCCACAACTCTATTTGCTCATCCATGGACACATTGTTTGAGACTATTCTAGCTTCAAGACAATAGCAATTGTCGCTAGATCTCATACCTTTCAATAAGGTTTGTCCATCGGGCTTTAGGATCGAGCAATCATCTTTACAAAACAAGACGGAATATCCTTCATCACTTAGATGTGAAATGCTTATTAAATTGGCTTTCAAGTCATCAACAAATAAAGCATCGGATAAGGAGGGTAATCCGGGAACGGAAATGGTTCCTTTCCCTACAACTTTCTTTTTGGATCCATTACCAAAAGTGACATATCCACCTTCCTCCATAACAAGAGTCTCGAAGAAACTCTTGTTTCCCGTCATGTGCCTAGAGCACCCACTATCTAAATACCAAAAATTAGAAGAATTTGCCTTCAAGGCTATTTGAGCAACATGGCAAACAATTTCATTCTTTCTAATCCACCTAGAAACAATCTTAGCTTTCTTAGTGGTCTTTGGTACATGGGCTCTAGATGTCCTAGGATCATGCATAATAATATTATCATTCCTAGGAACATGCATCATGGCTCTTTTCTTTTTCTTCTCTATCATGCTTCTAGTTTTGCACATTTTTATATATCGAAAGCAATGTGGTCTAATATGACCATCAAATCCACAAAAGTGACATATAGGAGTAAAATAAGGAATCATACCTTGTCCTTGTCCTTGTCCTTTTGGATGAAAAGGTTCAATCCTTCTTCGTTGTTGAACCGGTCTTGATTGCTTCCTAGCTTGAGGTTGCATGATAGGTCTCTTTCCTTTGTGAGCCATTTGAGGAGGAATGTTGGCTTGAGGGACCCTAGGAGGTTGAGCTTGAGTTTGCCTTCTTGGCCCCATCTTCACTTGTGCATTTGAACATTGTCCTACTTCTAACTTCTTCCTAGGAATTTGCACATATGAAGTTTCTTCGTTCTTCAAACCCTTGACAAACACGGTCTTGTTAGAGGTTGAGATCTTCTTGTCATCTTCATACCCAAGACCCCTCTTGTCACATGGACTCTTTCCAACACCAAGCATATGGTCAAGCTTCTTGGTGCTAGAATCCATCCTAGTCATAGAATTTCTAACTTCTTCAAGCTCCCTCTTTAGACTTTCTTCATTCCTCCTAGATAAGACTAACTCCTCTCTTATCTTATCTTCTATCTTCTTGAATTTTTCCACTTGTTCACCTAAGTGGTCATTATGAGATGCAAGCTCAAGATTTTCTTCTCTCAACATCTTGATCTTTCTTGTGCTCTTGATTGCTAAATCATTAAACTCGGCATGGCATTTAGCAAGCACCTTTTTCTCCACAAAACTACTTATGGAGTTAGACGAGGAATCACTTTCTTCTTCACTTGAGTCATTTTCCTCTTGACTCATTTCCTCTCTGTCACTAGCACTTTTGCTTTTATGGGAGGAGGCAAAAGCTAGGAGATTAGCCATGAGCTCTTCATCACTTGAAGACTCATCTCCCTCAATGGAGTCATCACTACTTCCACTCCAAGTGGCGACCATCACTTTTCCCTTTTTCCTCTCATTGTGATTTGCACATTCGGGGGCAAAGTGACCTATGCCACCACACTCGAAACATTGGACCCCTTTCCTTTCGGTCCTTTCTTGCCTAGGTTCAAACTTCTTGAAAGTGCCATTTTTCTTCAAATCTTGATCTTTTGATCCAAGGCCCTTTCTTCTAAACTTCATAACCTTGTTGAACCTTTTCACAAACAAGGCAAGGTCTTCATCCGAGTCAACCTTCTTTGCCTCCTTTTCATCCTTGGAGGATTTTAAAGCAATTCCTTTTTGCTTTTTAGTGGGTGTGGAGATAGGCCCTTTCCTAGACTCATAAACTAGAAGTCTTTCGATCACCTCACTCGGCTTCATATCCTTATAACCACTATTTTCTTCTAAAGTCGTCACCTTCGATTCAAACCTATCGGGTAGAGATCTCATAATCTTTTGCTTGATTCTCCTATCCGAATATGGATCACCAAGTTGATGGCTTTGGTTGACAATATCCATCAACTTGATCTCAAAGTCGTTAAAGCACTCATTCTCCTCCATCTTAAGCATCTCGAATTGAGTTTGGAGGACTTGAAGCTTAGAGTCCTTCACCACTTCGGTTCCCTCATGTGCAATCTCTAGGATGTCCCAAGCCTCTTTAGCTATCCTAGTATTTTGAATCAATTTATATTGATTTTCATCCATAGCACACAAGATGGCATGCATCGCCTTCCTATTCCACTTTGAAGCCTCAAACTCTTGGCGTTCCATTGCGCCTTAGGCTTCAATACTTCTTCTCCTCCACCATCTGGAGTAATCTTGGGTAGATCATATCCGTCTTCAACCGCCATCCATGCACGGTCATGAATTTGGCATATGTAGGATTCCATCTTCCCTTTCCATTGGGAATAGTTCAATCCGGTAAGAAGTGGAGGCCTTGTGCTTGAGGCACCTTCGTTGCCACCACCATTTCCACTGTTTCCACTCATAGTGTTTATGAATGAATGAAATGAATGCAAATGTATGAATGATCAAAAAACACACAAAATGCAAAACACACCAAAATAAGCAAGGATCACCTATGTATGTCTAGGAACCCGCTCTGATACCAATTGAAACAAATTATAGCACGGTGTGTATAAAACTATCTAGAGGGGGGGTGAATAGATTTTAAGCTTATTACCCAATTTTTCGTATTAAGTCAAATTACGAAATTACCCCAAACTAGATAAAGCAATAAATCAAGTATAATATGCGGAAATTAAATAACACTTGATTTTTACGTGGAAACCCTCACGGGAAAAACCACAGGCTAGTAAGTAAGCCACACTCGAACCTCGAATCCACTAAATGTGTAAAACGATTACAACCTAATCCCGGAAGTAATCACACACCTACCTAATCCCGGTATGAGTGAACCTAGTCCAATTTGCTTGCGATCTAAGCAACCTAATCCCGGATGCTACACACAAGACTTACTTTCTCTATGAAGAGAATACAACCCTAAGTGAATATATGAATATCCAAATGCAACATAGAGCAAGGGAAACCCTATATGCTTATCTAAGATGATTAATATGCAATTAGAACAATCCTAGATATCAAAACTAAATGACATGTCAAATAGTTTAGCTAATCAAGATTAAGCACAAAACTTAATTAGCTATCACAAAAACAACTTCTCAAACATACATCATACTAATCTCAAACTTGTATTCAAAGTATATAAAATAACATACAAGTAATTAATTGAGATTGCTAGCTAAGAGAAACACAAAATATGTAAGATATTAGTGAAAAGCTTACCAAGCAAAGTATGATGAAGAATCCATGCAAGATGACATCTAGAAGATCAAGGATGATGCTAGATGATGATTGATGATCATGAAAAAGTGTTTGAGTAATAAAAAATGAGTTCTTGGAATTTTTCTTCTCTTTGAAAAATATCCTAAGTATGAATTCTGAATATGAACTCTCTTAATTGACCTAAAGACAAAATGGCATATATATAGGGGGCCAAAACAAAGTGTGGTCGTTTAAGTAAGTTTCAAAGAAACGCGCCGATCGGTGGTTTCAATCGGTGGCGAGGCCGCCGATAATGACCGCCGAATTGAGCTCGTGAAGAACAGAGCATAAACGGCGGTTCATTCGGCGGTTTCATGACCACCGATTCCAACCACCGAAACAAAACAGAGAGATTAAAAACAATCAGGTATGAACGGCGGTTTCGTGACCGCCGATTTAACCGCCGAATTAGACTGAGAGATAAATCAATCAGGTCTTGAATCGGCGGTCGTGACCGCCGATCTTAACCGTAGAAATGCTTCAGACCAATCCGGACTGAAACGGCAGTTTCATTCGGCGGTCAGGCCGCCGATCATAACCGCCGATCACCTAGAAAGGTGAAAACCAAGGAGAAGCCAAGGGCATTCTCCATAGGCGGTCCTCGCGCTAAACCAAGCACATTCTAGTGCATACGTAGACGTTTCCGAAAGTTATCGGGAAACGAATTACACGACAACATAACACACAACAAAATATGATAAATAAGTGCAAGTGTGAAATGTGACAAGTGAAAAGAATGCACACATATGCAATGAATGTTAAGTGTGTGTGTGCAACTAATCTCTTCAAAGAAAAGTAAGCACATAGAAATTTACCTTCGGTGCTTATCAACACGAGGTCTTCAAAGGGCTTCGAACAATAAAACCGATACTTAGGCTACCCTTACAAAGAACCCCAACATGTGGTTGTCCACGAAATGAGCCAATCAACAAATGGGAACCTTACATTCTTGAACATCTCTTCTTGCATGTTTTATTTGATTGCATTTTAGTTTATTAAAATGACATGACATGTTAGGCATTAGGATGCATTCACTTCCCACACTTGCACTTCATGATTAGTCTTAAGTGTGGTGTAATTCGTTTCCGTTTGTGTCATCGGAAACGTCCGCGCTTGCACGATGGTATACATGTCTTAGCGCGATGGTTGACCACTTGAGAAGGTCTCATTCTTCTCTTAGATAAGTGGTAGTTTTGGTTTTGTTGTTTGGAGTAAAGTGTCTAGTTTCAAAACATTGGATTTCAATGTTTTAAATATTTTTCAAAACTGACCTATGTATGGTCTTGTGACCATAACGTTTTATAAAAAGATTTAAATTGGGTTTTGTGACATTTTGGACAAACTAGACACCCATACCTTTCCACCAGTATATTATTCGTAATATTTCATGACCGTTTGGATTTGTTTTGAAATCTCTAAAGTGACCACCAAAACAGGGCAACTATGTTGTTGTCCGTTTCTGACATTTGGTCACTCTATTGACCATATCATTTTCTACAGACATAAAAATGTCATTCCGTAAATTGGAGTAGAAATTAGACTTCCATACCTTTCCAATGATATATCATATGAAAGGTTTCAATGTCGTTTGGTCATGTTTTGAGATGCTTGAAGTTGAAGCTGATGCACTGTCGCACCCAAACCGTCGTACATCCGCCCTACGTAGAGCGGGCACCTGATTGATTTTTCAATCCGCCCTTCACCCGCCATACAAGCGCCCTACGTAGAGTGGTTTGGCCGCAAACTTTTTTGAAAATTTCCAAAACGACATAGCTTCAATTGGACATCATATATATATGCCTCTTTGACCTTAGGTCACAAAAATGACTCAATAAACTCGTATTTTTGATTAAGAGGATTTTCAAAGAGAGAAACTAACCCAAGAACTCATCTTTGATCATCCAAACCCATTTCCACATGCATAAATCATCATATAAGCATCATCTAGGATCATCTAGCATGTGCTAATGCATGGGTCTTCTTCAACACACATGGTATGATTTGTTGAACACTTTTATCTTACATAATTAGTGTTTCTACTTATCAATTTTATCTCATTTATTACTTGTATGTGTTTAGATTAATTTCTACATACATGATTGAGATTATGTGTTGATTGGGTTAATGTTTCATAGCTTATTTGATTAGGTCATTATTGCCTAAAAGCTATGCTATAAACATTCTTGTGTGATTTATTGATAACTAGGTTGATAGATTGTTTTTTAATCAACTATTTAATCTTTTGAATGTTTGTGGGTTTTTTGTGATAGCTTTGTATCTAGGATTGGTTATCATTTACTTAGCTAAAGTTGTATGCCATGACATATAGCTATTTTCATATCTAGGATTGATTTTATTGTTATCATATAATCCTAGGTAAGTATCTAGAATACCCTATCTCGATTTTGCATATTTGAATATCATTGCATATTCACTTAGGGTTTTATCTCTTCGGAGAAGTAAGTCTTGTGTGATAGACCAGGATTAGGTCGTACACCGGGATTAGGTGGTCACATGAGCAATTGGTCAAGTACCGCTATAAAAGGCCTGCGGGTAGATTAGGGGGTGCTCACGCCAAGAGTAGTGTATCAGGGGATATCACTAGGGGTTGAACCAAGAGTGGCGAGTGGCAGTGTCCATAGCCTGAGGTTACTTAGGGTGAGAGTCCTAGAATCACTTGAGGGTGTAACCGTCTTTTCATATAATGGATTTCAGTGACCGAGTGTGGCGCACTTACCAGCCCATGGTTTTTCCCGTGAGGGTTTCCACGTAAAACTTCAAGTGTCGTTTATATTTCCGCAACATATTACACTTGTTGTTTATATTGTCTAGTTGAAGAATTTTCATAAAATTGACTAATCGTGAAAATTGGGTAATATCGTTTAAAATCTATTCACCCCCTCTAGATAGTTTTATGCACACCGTGCATTATTTGTTTCAAGGGTTTTGGATCCAAATTCCAAAATCCAAAGGCCAAGACTTGAAGAAAAATACTCCCTTCAAGAAGTTTGAGCCTAGGCAAGAAAGAAGTGAACGGAAAAGGATTCAATGCTATGAGTGTGGCGACATAGGACACATCGCTCCCGATTGTGGAAATTTGAAGAACAAGAAAGGAAAAGTGATGGCCGCCACATGGAGTGGGAGTGATGACTCCGATGAGCGAGATGAGTCTTCGGATGATGAAGAGCTCGTAGCTAACTTCATAGCCTTTGTCACCTCCCACAAGAGCAAAGATACTAGTGAAGAAGAGGATGAGAGTCAAGAAGAAAATGACTCAAGTGACGATGACTCTTCATCTCAATCCATAAATGGAAATGTGGATAGGATGGATCTTCAAGACTACATAGTCAAGTTTGAGAGTTCAAGGTTAAAGAACAAGAGAGAAATTAAGAGATTGAAGGAAGAAAACCTAGAGCTCTTAACACAAGTTGACCACTTAAGTGAAGAAGTGGTGAGAACCATGGAGAGTGAAGATAAGCTAAGAAAGGAGTTAGACTTATCTAAGAGGAGTGAATAAGGTTTGAAGAGGGAACTTGAAGATGCTAGAGAGTTGATGGCCAAGATGGGCTCTAGCACTAAAAAACTTGACCGCATGTTAGATGTTGGAAAAAGGCCAAGTGACAAGAGGGGTCATGGGTTTGAAGATGACAAGATGTCCTCCGATTCAAGCAAGACCGTATTTGTCAAGAGCATGAACCTCAAGGAGTCTCCTTCTCGCCAATTACCTAGGAAGAAAATTGACCTAGGAGAGTTTTCAAAAAGGTGCTCAAGTGAAGGTGCTCAAGTGAATGTGGCATCAAGAAGTCCACCTCAAGCTCAACCTCCAAGAGCTCCTCGAGCTAACTTTCCTCAACAAGTGGCTCACAAAGGAAAGAGACCAATCGTGCAAGCTCAACCAAGGAAGCAAGTTAGAACGGTTCAACAACGAAGAAGAAATGAACCAATGCAACCACAACGACATAGGAAGGTTACTATGCATGCACAAGGACAAGGTATGATTCCTAACTTTATCCCTACATGTCATTTTTGTGGTATTGATGATCATATTAGACCAAATTGCTTTCGTTATATTATTGTATGGATTTGGATTCTTGTGTCTAGTATTGTTGATATTGGATTCCTATCTATTCATATTCGATATTGGATTCCTATATATTCATATTCTCTATAAATTTTTTGTTACATTTACTTTATATGTATGTTTGATGGTTTGTCAAACCATACACCATCCAAACTACCATGATTTACTTTATTGCATTATAGAATAACTAATTAATCCAACGTATTACTCTAATCCCTTATGGAACAAATCCTTGCTTACCGTTTTACTAAGCTTTTATCTTAAGTGGTTAAACACAGTTTTCAAGTGAATACATAAAACATTATTTTGTTGAGTACGAAATGATCTCATCAATGACACACCAAAAACTTGTTGTCATGAGGACAAACAAGCCAAGAGAGCTCATAAAAAGAGAGAAGACCTTTCATTGGTGAAAAAGCTTGATAAGGTATCTCTCTACTCTAAAAGCTTGCTTTCTATTTCATCTTTTCAACTTTATGTGTGCATGATATCATTGCACATAGAAATTAGGCATCATTTCTTTAGAGAACTTGTTGAACATTCTATTGTTACACTATAGCATATGCCTACTCAAAATCAATTTAAGGATTTTTTCACTAAGTCCTCGGACAAAGAGAGGTTTAAAACTCTTCTAAGGTCCATTGGCATGATTTGTGTTGATTAATGAGTATGTGTGATTGTGAGTGGCTTGATAAGCAAAAACTTTATTTCAACTGATATCAATACCTTTAAGAGCTACTCACTTGAGAAGTAATGATCTTAAACAGATAACTTTTATTGTTTCTAAATCATGCACTTGAACCTTAAAAATCTTGTTTTTAAAAGTGCACTAATACTTTTCTTATATATTTTAGTTTTGAGTAGATGAGTTTGAAAATGTGTAGATTATGGATGGATCTAGAAGTTTATTGCTTAGTATATGATAGATTACCTATGGTTAGTGTCCATTTTGCTTTGGCAACTACATAGAACTCAACGAGCACCTTCATGTAAAGGGCTACACACATTGGTTGTGTAGCCGCCATATGTAGAAAAGGGTTACACCATTGTGATGAGTGAAAGTCGTCATGAAGTGTATATGTTTATTTAAGAAAAATCAAAGAAGTGTTGAAAAGAATCATTAAAAAAAAAAAATCTTTGATTCAAAGCCTAAAAGAAATAAAAAATATTAATAATAAAAGGCTTAATGAAGTATAGTTGAGAATTGTGAAATGCTCGGATTGTCAAATAGAAATGAGTTAATGAGCCACGTGCACACACACACTCATATGTTGAAATCTATTCTCTTTAAATCAAAAATTTCAGATGATAATCAGTTTGACCTAGATTGGAAACGCTTTAGATGGATAGGTGTTGATATGGTTTGCATGTTGATATCACAATTACTCCTTTTATATATGCTAGAAGCATTCACACACACACACACACACACACACACTCATATTTTGTTTATAGTGCTTGATTCATTAGCAATGTGAGAATATTTTTGAGAGATTAATGAAAAATCTATGATTCTTTGTTGGACCTTGAAATGTAATGATATATTTTCTCTTATTGCTTGAAATGTGTGATTGTGTGGTTCCCTTGTAAACAAGTCTACTTGTTGATCATAATGTGGAGCATATGTTAAGGGGGAGCTTAGTTTATTTAACTTTGTTCTCTATATGACTTGTTTGCATAATATCTCATATTCTATCTCATGTGTCCTTTGTCTATTCTGAAAATAAATATAGCATGCTGTAAGGATTCCCATTAATTGATTGGCTTATTTCGTGGACAAACCACATGTTGGGGTTTGGTTGTAAGGGTAGTCTAGGTGATTAAGGTTCAAGATCAAAGACCCTTTCCAAGACCTCAAGAGGACAAGCACCAAAGGTATATTTTTAGTGCTCACTTTGCCTTAAAGAGATATAGTTGCACACACACACAACATGCATATCTCTTATTCTTGAATGTTGTGTTTATATTTTGTGTGCATTGTGCTTTATTGATTATTCAATATCTCTTCTTGCATTAAATTGATTGCATCTTGTTCTATGAAATGCCATGACATGATAGGCATTAGGATGCATTCAATACCCACACTTGCACTTCATGTATGTTAGCTTTTAGTGTGGAGTAATTCGTTTCCCGAAGGATGTTTGGAAACGTCCATGCGTACATGTTGGTGTGCTCGGTTTTACGCGAAGACCGTCCACGGAGAATGCCCTTGGCTTCTCCTTGGTTTTCACCAATGTTGGTGATCAGCGGTTATGATCGGTGGCCTGGCCGCCGAATTAAACCGCCGTTTGCTTCCAAAAGTGTTGAAACAAATTATAGCACGGTGTGTATAAAGCTATCTAGAGGGGGTGAATAGATTTTACGCTTTTTACCCAATTTTTCGTGTTAGTCAAAATTACGAAAATGCCCTCAAGATAATATAACCAAGCAATTGTAATATGGTGCGGAAATTAAAACAACACTTGGTTTTTACGTGGAAACCCTCACGGGAAAAACCACGGGCTATGTAAGTAAGCCACACTCGAACCTGGAATCCACTAAATGTGCAAACGATTACAACCTAATCCCGGAAGTAATCACACACCTACCTAATCCCGGTATGAGTGAACCTAGTCCTATTTGCTTGCGATCTAAGCAACCTAATCCCGGTTGCTACACACAAGACTTACTTTCTCTAGAAGAGAATACAATCCTAAGTGAATATATGAGAATATCCAAAATGCAACATAGAGCAAGGGAAACCCTATATGCTTATCTAAGATGATTAATATGCAATTAGAACAATCCTAGATATCAAAACTAAATGACATGTCAATTAGTTTAGCTAATCAATATTAAGCACAAAACCTAATATGCTAGCACAATATAAATTCTCAAACATACATCATACTCATCTCAATATTGTATCCAAAGCATACAAAATAACAAACAAGTAATTAATTGAGATTGCTAGATAAGAGAAACACAAAACATGTAAGATATTAGTGAAAAGCTTACCAAGCAAAGTATGATGAAGATTCCATGCAAGATGACATCTAGATGATCTAAGATGATGCTAGATGATGATTGATGATCATGAAAAAGTGTTTGAGTAATCAAAAATTGAGTTCTTGGAATTTTTCTTCTCTTTGAAAAATATCCTAAGTATGAATTCTGAATATGAACTCTCTTAATTGACCTAAAGTCAAAGTGGCATATATATAGGGGGCCAAATCAAAGTGTGGTCGTTTAAGTAAGTTTCAAAGAAACGCGCCGATCGGCGGTTTCAATCGGCGGCCAGGCCGCCGATAATGACCGTCGAATTGAGCTCGTGAAGAACAGTACGGCGGTTCATTCGGCGGTTTCGTGACCGCCGATTCTAACCGCCAAAACAAAACAGAGAGATCAAAATCAATCAGGTATGAACGGCGGTTTCGAACGGCGGTTTCATGACCGCCGATTCAACCGCCGAATAAGACTGAGAGAAAAATCAATCAGGTCTTGAAACGGCGGTTTCGAACGGCGGTCTTGACCGCCGATCTTAACCGCAGAAATGCTTCAGACAATCTGGACTGAAACGGCGGTTTCATTCGGCGGCCAGGCCGCCGATCATAACCGCCGATCACCTAGATAGGTGAAAACTAAGGAGATGCCAAGGGCATTCTCCATAGGCGGTCCTCGTGCTAAACCAAGCACATTCTAGTGCATGCGCGGACGTTTCCGAAAGTTATCGGGAAACAAATTACACAACAACATGACACAATTACACACAACAAAATATAATAAATAAGTGCAAGTGTGAAATGTGACAAATGAAGAGAATGCACACATATGCAATGAATGTTCAGTGTGTGTGTGCAACTAATCTCTTCAAAGAAAAGTAAGCACATAGAAATTTACCTTCGGTGCTTGTCAACACGAGGTCTTCAAAGGGCTTCGAACAATAAGACCGATACTTAGGCTACCCTTACAAAGAACCCCAACATGTTGTTGTCTACGAAATGAGCCAATCAACAAATGGGAACCTTACAATCTCCCCCTTTGGCTATTTCGTGACAAAACCACCACTCACATTGATTCCTCACAAAAAAATAGAAACTACGGGACAACTATGATATTCTACAACACAAAGAGATAAGAAAATAAAAACTTCAAGTCTTCAATCTCTTGTAGAATAATCAAGCCCTGTAAATAATATTTCTATGTTTTCCAATACAAGTGAAATGTCAGATTAATCAAGTGATATCAAAAACAAGCATTTGCATTTTTAGAATTTAGGCACAACATTACAAAATATATGCAATGTATGATAAATGCAATGCTCCCCCTCAAAGGGTTACTCCCCATCAATGTGTTATCTCCCCAATGTGCACAATTGCAACACCAATTTGCATCTCCCCTTACCATATACTACTCCCCCTTTTTGTCATGATATAGGCAAAGGAGTAGTCCCCAACCGGGTCACTCATAGTAACGAGAGATAGTAGCATGCAAGATATGCATAATTAATATAAGTCACTTTATGCATCTCAATTTAATCGGAGAGAAACAAGGAGATTTATTTGAGAGAAAATGTGTGAATCAAACATGCTTTGCATACAAGACATGTAGCATTCAAGTCCAAATACAATGGTATTTGGCAAAGCAAATGACAAAGGTTTCTAATAGGAATTCAAACCAATTTCACCAATGTCATGAGTAAAGCAAGGATATAGAATACATTGATTTCAATATAAGAGCAACTATATCCAACTTTATAAGCGAAACATAGCATGAGCAACTTTGCACCCTTTTTTATTTTTCCGGATAAGATATCCGTATGATAGTAGCCATGTTCAACCAATAAAGAAAGAGAGACATTTGGAATATAAATTCCTTTGAACGGATACAAGATCCTTTATTCATTTTGAGTCTCATAAGCTTTCACACAAGTTTTGCATTTTTAAGAATATGCAATCATCAATTCATGCTCTTTTCATGTGAGCATGTTATATGAATTTCATGCTTTTTCATTTGACATTAGCATGTTATTAAAGAATCATCATGTCATGGAGATAATAATAGGTCATTCAAATCATACTTCCTATATACATCTCCTAGTCCAAAAATGCATGTTTGAACATAAATATGACATGGATTGTAAACAAGCAAGGTTCACACTTATTGAATTGAAAACATATATACATATGTGCAACCAAGCTTACTCAAGCAATTAAAAGAAGAGGCATAAGATATTTCAAATTTTTTGCAAGTGACAAGAATGCAAACTAGCTCTCTTTGCTTGAGTTCCCCATATGGGGTCAATCATAGAACATCACTCCACAAGACATATCCCAATAGATCTACTAAGAGTTTTAAATCGAGTAGCATCTAAGGGTTTAGTAAATAGGTCCGCAAGTTGATCATTAGTACCAACATGTTCAAGTACTATGCATTTATTTTCAACAAGCTCTCTAATGAAGTGATGGCGGATGTCAATATGCTTAGTTCTAGAATGTTGCGCCGGATTCTTGGAAATATTAATGGCACTCATGTTATCACAAAAGAGAGTGAGAGTACCTTGGTTGAATCCGTAATCTACTAGCATTTGCTTCATCCATATAAGTTGAGTGCATCCACTCCCCGCGGCTATGTACTCGGCTTCCGCCGTGGACAAGGAAATCGAGTTTTGCTTCTTGTAAAACCAAGACACCAAGTTGTTGCCTAGAAAGAAGCAACCGCCCGATGTGCTCTTCCTATCATCACAATTTCCTGCCCAATCCGCATCACTATATCCTACAAGACTAGGATTAGTGTCAAATGAGTACCAAATCCCATAGTTGGAAGTCCCATTCACAAAGCGAATGACTCTCTTAACCGAAGAGAGATGGGACTCCTTGGGATCGGATTGGTACCTAGCACAAACTCCTACACTAAAAGATATATCGGGCCTACTTGCGGTCAAATAGAGCAAGCTCCCTATCATGCCACGATATAAGGTTTGGTCCACACTTTTACCGCTAGCATCCTTGCTTAGCTTCAAAGTGGTGCTCATAGGAGTGTCACAATGTTTGGCTTTTTCAAGACCAAACTTCTTCACAAGGTTTTTGGCATATTTGGCTTGGGTTATGAAGATCCCATTATCTAGTTGCCTAATTTGCAAACCTAGGAAGTAATTAAGCTCACCAACAAGACTCATCTCAAATTCATGAGACATAACATCAACAAATTGTTGGACCTTGGTGTTGTTGGTGAGCCAAACACTATGTCATCGACATATATTTGAGCTATGAAAAGCTCATCATTGTCTCTCTTGATGAATAGTGTCTTGTCAACACTACCTCTTGTGTAGTTATTGTCAACAAGAAATTGAGTGAGGCGCTCATACCAAGCCCTCGGTGCTTGTTTCAACCCATATAGTGCCTTCTTGAGGCGATAGACATGGTTGGGGTGGTGAGCATCCACAAACCCCTTGGGTTGTTCAACAAACACTTCCTCTTGCAAGAAGCCATTGAGGAAGGCACTCTTGACATCCATTTGGTGCAATTTGAACTTGTGCACACAAGAAATGGACAAGAGAAGCCTAATAGACTCTAAACGGGCAACGGGAGCAAATGTCTCCTCAAAGTCGATACCCTCAATTTGAGAGTACCCTTGTGCTACAAGTCTAGCCTTGTTCCGCACTATGTTGCCATCCTCATCGAATTTGTTCCTAAATATCCATTTAGTGCCTATGACATTAGTGGTCTTAGGCCTAGGAACTAGAGTCCAAACCTCATTCCTTTCGAATTGGTTTAGCTCTTCTTGCATGGCAAGAACCCAAAATTCATCATTTAAGGCTTCTTCAACCTTTTTGGGTTCAATTTGAGAGTTTAGCAAGTATAGCTAATAAGATTAGCAAGTTGACGTCTAGTCCTAACACCCTCATTTACCTCTCCAATGATATCTTCTTTATCATGGAGTTTCCTAACCCATGGAGCGGGTTCTTTAGAGTCCAAGAGAGGAACTCTAGCAATAGGTTGTGTGTCATCATTGTTGACATTAGATGTCCCAACATTAGGAGACACCACAACCTTCTCCAAAGGAGAACCATCACTAAAAATAACCTCCTCCTCATGATCATTAGACTTGAGCCTAGTATCATCAAATACGACATTGGATGATTCCATAACACTTAGAGTCTTTAAATTGAAAACTCTATAGGCTCTACTATTCAAGGCATAGCCAATAAAGATACCCTCATCACTCTTAGCATCGAATTTGCCAAGTTGATCACGGTCATTCAAAATGTAGCATTTGCTTCCAAAAGTGTGGAAGTAGCTAACATTTGGCCTCTTGCCTTTCCATAACTCATAGGAGGTATTTCTAGTACCGGGCCTTAGGAAAACACGATTCCCTATATAGCAAGCCGTATTGACGGCTTCGGCCCATAGGTTCCTAGGGACATTGTTGCTAAGCAACATCACACGGGCCATCTCTTGAAGGACCCTATTCTTCCTCTCAACAACTCCATTTTGTTGAGGTGTCCTAGGAGCCGAGAACTCATGGGAGATGCCTAAGCTATTGCAATAGCTTTCAAATGAGCATTCTCAAATTCCCTCCCATGGTCACTTCTAATCCGTTTTATGCTTTTAATATTAGAATTCATTTCATTTTGTATTTTATTACAAAGCATTTTAAACTTATCAAAAGTTTCGGATTTTTCTCTAAGAAAATATGTCCATGTGAACCTAGAGAAATCATCAACACATACAAAATGTATCTCTTTCCACCCAAACTTTCGGTTTGCATAGGACCCATGAGGTCCATGTGGAGAAGCTCAGAGGCTCCTTGGTGGTGAGATACTTACCCTTTTTGTGCATGCTTTTAGTTTGCTTTCCTTGTTGGCAAGGTCCACAAACACCATTGGCTTTCTTCCAAGCTTAGGGAGGCCACGCACACACTCGAACTTTCCAAGGGTCCGTAGATCCCTAAAGTTCATGTGGCCAAGTCTTTCATGCCACAACTCAATTTGCTCATCCATGGACACATGATTAGATACAATACTAGCTTCAAGACAATAACAATTGTCGCTAGATCTCATGCCCTTCAACAAGGTTTGTCCATCGGGTTTTAGGATTGAGCAAAAATCTTTAGAAAACAAGACGGAATATCCTTCATCACTAAGATGTGAAATGCTTATTAAATTGGCTTTCAAGCCATCAACAAATAAAGCATTGGATAAGGAGGGTAATCCGGGAACGGAAATGGTTCCTTTCCCTTTAACATTTCTTTTGGATCCATCACCAAAAGTGACATTTCCACCTTCCTCCATAACAAGAGTCTCGAAGAAACTCTTGTTTCCCGTCATGTGCCTAGAGCACCCACTATCCAAGTACCAAAAATTAGAAGAATTTGCCTTCAAGGCTATTTGTGCAACATGGCAAACATTTTCATTCTTTCTAATCCACTTAGCAACAATTTTAGCTTTCCTAGTGGTCTTTGGTACATGTGCTCTACTATTTCTAGGATCATGCAAATCAATATTTTCATTCCTAGAAACATGCATCTTGGCTCTATTCTTTCTCTTTTCAATCATGCTTTGTTTTCTACACATTTTAATATATTGAAAGCAATTTGGTCTAATATGACCATCACAACCACAAAAGTGACAAATAGGGATAATAAGGAATCATACCTTGCCTTTGTGCACGAATGGGAGCTTGTCCATGTCTTTGTGGATAAGTGGGTTCAATCCATCTTCGTTGTTGAACCGGTCTAGGTTGCTTCCAAGCTTGAGGTTGCATGATTGGTCTCTTTCCTTTGTGAGCCAATTTTGGAGGAGTGTTGGCTTGAGGGACCCTAGGGGGTTGAGCTTGAGATTTCCTTCTTGGCCCCATTTTCACTTGAGCATTAGAACATTGTCCTACTTCTAACTTTTTCCTAGGAGGTTGCACAAATGAAGTTTCTTCGTTCTTCAAGCTCTTGACAAACACGGTCTTGTTAGAGGTTGAGATTTTCTTGCCATCATCATACCCAAGACCTCTCTTGTCACTTGGACTCTTTCCAACACCAAGTAAATGATCAAGCTTCTTGGTGCTAGAATCTATCCTAGCCAAGGACCCTTTAACTTCTACAAGTTCCCTCTTCAAGCCTTCTTCACTTCTCTTGGATAAGTCTAACTCCTCAATTAACTTATCCTCTCTCCTCTTCAATCTTTCCACTTGTTCACTTAAGTGGTCATTGTGAGCCGAAAGTTCAAGGTTTTCTTCTCTCAACCTCTCAATCTTTCTTGTGCTTTTAAGTGCTAAATCATTGAACTCGGCATGGTATTTAGCAAGCACCTTTTGCTCCACAAATTTCTTTTTGGAACTAGAAGAGGAGTCACTTTCTACTTCACTTGAGTCATTTCCTCTTGACTCATTTCCTTTCTCACTACCACTTTTGCTTTTATGTGAGGAGGCAAAAGCTAGGAGGTTAGCCATGAGCTCTTCTTCACTTGAAGACTCATCTTCCTCATTGGAGTCATCACTACTCCCACTCCAAGTGGCGGCCATCACTTTGCTCTTCTTCTTTTCATTGTGATTAGCACATTCGGGGGCAAAGTGACCAATCCCACCACATTCAAAGCATCGGACCCCTTTCCTTTCGGTCCTCTCTTGTCTAGGCTCAAACTTCTTGAAGGAACTCTTTTCTTCAAATCTTGTCCTCTTGACCCAAATCCCTTCTTCTTCTTGAACCCCATAACCTTGTTGAACCTTTTCACAAATAAGGCAAGGTCTTCATCCGATTCATGCTTTGCCTCCTTTGCATCCTTAGATGCTTTCAAAGCTATTCCTTTAGACTTCTTAGGAGGAGTAGTGGTGCTAGGAGCCTTCCTAGACTCATATGCAAGGAGACGCCCAATCACCTCACTTGGCTTCATATCCATGTAGCCACTATTTTCTTCTATGGCCGTCACCTTGGATTCAAACCTATCGGGGAGAGATCTCATAATTTTTTGCTTGACTCTCCTATCCGAATACGGGTCTCCGAGTTGATGGCTTTGATTTACAATGTCCATTAATTTGATTTCGAAGTCATTGAGCATTCATCCTCTCCCATCCTTAGTAGCTCAAACTGAGTTTGGAGGACTTGAAGCTTGGACTCCTTCACCACCTCGGTTCCCTCATGTGCAACTAGAAGGATGTCCCATGCCACTTTGGCAATCTGAGTATTCTGAATAAGCTTGTACTGATTCTCAACCATAGCACACATAATGGCATGCATAGCCTTCCTATTCCACTTAGAAGCCTCAAACTCTTGCGCGTTCCATTACGCCTTAGGCTTCAAAACATCTTGTCCTCCACCCGCGGGAGTCATCATAGGGAGATCATATCCGTCTTCCACCGCCATCCATTCACGGTCATGAATTTGGCATATGTAGGATTCCATCTTCCCTTTCCATTGGGAATAGTTAAATCCGGTAAGTAGTGGAGGCCTTGTGCTAGAAGCTCCTTTGTGGCCACCACCATTTCCACCGTTTCCACTCATAGTGTTTATGAATGAATGAAATGAATGCAAATGTATGAATGATCAAAAATCACACAAAATGCAAAACACACCAAAATAAGCAAGGATCACCTATGTATGTCTAGGAACCCGCTCTGATACCAATTGAAACAAATTATAGCACGGTGTGTATAAAGCTATCTAGAGGGGGGGTGAATAGATTTTACGCTTTTTACCCAATTTTTCGTGTTAGTCAAAATTACGAAAATGCCCTCAAGATAATATAACCAAGCAATTGTAATACGGTGCGGAAATTAAAACAACACTTGGTTTTTACGTGGAAACCCTCACGGGAAAAACCACGGGCTATGTAAGTAAGCCACACTCGAACCTCGAATCCACTAAATGTGCAAACGATTACAACCTAATCCCGGAAGTAATCACACACCTACCTAATCCCGGTATGAGTGAACCTAGTCCTATTTGCTTGCGATCTAAGCAACCTAATCCCGGTTGCTAACACAAGACTTACTTTCTCTAGAAGAGAATACAACCCTAAGTGAATATATGAGAATATCCAAAATGCAACATAGAGCAAGGGAAACCCTATATGCTTATCTAAGATGATTAATATGCAATTAGAACAATCCTAGATATCCAAACTAAATGACATGTCAATTAGTTTAGCTAATCAATATTAAGCACAAAACCTAATATGCTAGCACAATAAATTCTCAAACATACATCATACTCATCTCAATATTGTATCCAAAGCATACAAAATAACAAACAAGTAATTAATTGAGATTGCCAGATAAGAGAAACACAAAACATGTAAGATATTAGTGAAAAGCTTACCAAGCAAAGTATGATGAAGATTCCATGCAAGATGACATCTAGATGATCTAAGATGATGCTAGATGATGATTGATGATAATGAAAAAGTGTTTGAGTAATCAAAAATTGAGTTCTTGGAATTTTTCTTCTCTTTGAAAAATATCCTAAGTATGAATTCTGAATATGAACTCTCTTAATTGACCTAAAGTCAAAGTGGCATATATATAGGGGGCCAAATCAAAGTGTGGTCGTTTAAGTAAGTTTCAAAGAAACGCGCCGATCGGTGGTTTCAATCGGCGGCCAGGCCGCCGATAATGACTGCCGAATTAAGCTCATGAAGAACAGAGCAAAAACGGCGGTTCATTCGGCGTTTTGTCGTGACCGCAAATCAAACAGAGAGATCAAAAATCAATCAGGTATGAACGGGGTTTCGAACGGCGGTTTCGTGACCGCCGATTCAACCGCCGAATTAGACTGAGAGAGAAAATCAATCAGGTCTTGAAACGGCGGTTTCGAACGGCGGTCTTGACCGCCGATCTTAACCGAGAAATGCTTCAGACCAATCTGGACTGAACGGCGGGTTCATTCGGCGGCCAGCCGCCGATCATAACCGCCGATCACCTAGATAGGTGAAAACCAAGGAGAAGCCAAGGGCATTCTCCATGGGGTCCTCGCGCTAAACCAAGCACATTCTAGTGCATGCGCGACGTTCCGAAAAGATCGGGAACGAATTACACAACAACAGACACAATTACACCACAACAAAATATAATAATAAGTGCAAGTGTGAATGTGACAAATGAAAAGAATGCAACACATATGCAATGAATGTTAAGTTCGTGTGTGCAACTATCTCTTCAAAGAAAAGTAAGCACATAGAAATTTACCTTCGGTGCTTGTCAACACGAGTCTTCAAAGGGCT
>VAHF01000228.1:0-39434 GCA_008009225.1 Acer yangbiense | reverse complement strand
CAAACACATTTTTGGACTAGGAGATATATACAGGATTAATTGAATGACCTATAATGATCTCCATGACATGATGATGATTGCTTAAAAGACATGCTAAATGCTAATCTTGAAAAGCATGTTTTGATGATTGCATTTCTTAACTGCAAATAATGTGTGAAAAAGCTTATGAGACTCAAATGAAAAAGGATTTATATCCTTCAAGGATTTTACAATCCAAATGTCTCCTTCTTTATTGGTTGAACATGTATACGATCATACGGATATTATCCGGAAAAAAATCAAGTAGGGTGCAAAGTCGCTCATGACATGTTTAGTTATAAAGTTGGATATAGTTGTCTTTAAATTGAAATCAATGAAAACCTATATCCTTGCTTCTCTTTGACATTGGTGAAATTGGTTTGAATCCATATTGAAAACCTTTGTCATTTGCTTTGCAAATACCATGATATTTGGACTTAAATGCTACATGTCTTGTATGCAAAGCAATTTTTTGATTAACACATTTTATTAAATAAATCTCCTTGTTTCTCTCCAATAAAATTTGAGATTGCATAAAGTGACTTATATTGATTATGCATATACTAGAATGCTACTAACTCTTTTTTGCCTTAGTGACCCGGTTGGGGATTACTCCTTGTCTATATCATGACAAAAAGGGGGAGTATGTGGTGGGTAAGGGGAGTTGCAAATTGTAGTAGCAATTGGGCATGTTGGGGAGAATACTATTGAGGGGGAGTAACCCTTTGAGGGGGAGCATTTGCACAGTCATACATTGCATGATGTTGTACTTAAATTTTTAAATGCAAATGCTGTTTTATATCACTGGATTCATCTCACTTTCTTGTATTAGAAAGTATAGAAATGCTTTCAGGGATTGATTGTTCTACTTGAGATTGAAGACTTAAGACTATTTATTTATCTCTTTGTAAAGTAGAAAATTCATAAGTAGACCTGTAGTTTCTATTATGTTGTGAGGAATCAATGTGAGTGGGGTTTGTCACGAAATAGCCAAAGGGGGAGATTGTAAGGATCCCTTATTGATGGCTTATTTCGTGGTCAAACCACATGGTTGGGGTTTGGTTGTAAGGGTAGTCTAGGTGTTTGGTGAAGATCAAGACCCTTTCCAAGACCTCAAGAGGACAAGCACCAAGGTATATATCTAGTGCTACATTGGCTTGAAGAGATATAGTGCACACACACACAAACATGCATAACTCTTATTCTTGTATGGTGTGTTTTATTTTGTGTGCATTGTGCTTATGATTTATTCAATATATCTTCTTGCATGTTGAATTGATTGCATCTTGTTATATGATAATGCCATGGACATGTTAGGCATTAGGATGCATTCAATACCCACACTTGCACTTCATGTATGTTAGCTTTTAGTGTGGGAGTAATTCGTTTCCTAAGGATGTTCGGAAACGTCCGCGCGTGCACGCGTAATGTGCTTTGATTTGCGCGATGATCGCCGGTGGAGATGCCTTTGGCTTCTCCTTGGTTTCACCATTTTGGTGAATCGGCGGTTACGTTCGGCGGCCTTGCCGCCGTTCGAAACCGCCGAATGAGACCTGATTGAAATATATCTCGGGTCCAAAACGGCGGTTGGGATCGGCGGTTTCCAAACCGCCGAATGAAGTCGCCGAAGTTCCCCTGTTCCACACGGGAGCCATTCGGCGGTTCATTTCGGCGGCCTGGCCGTCATAAACGAATGAAACCGCCGATCGGTGCGTTTCAAGGGCAAAATTGTATTTTCACCTGCCCTGTTTTGGTCTCTATAAATACATCCTTATCTCTGGTTCAGAATACAAGTCTTTGATATAAGAACCCTAGAGAGATATTTAGAGAGACTTGAGAGAGAAAGCTTAAAGATAATATCTTTATCTCTCTAAACCCATCCCCACATGCATAAATCTTCATCTAAGCATCATCTAGGATCATCTAGCATATGCTAATGCATGGGACTTCTTCAACACACATGGTATGATTGTTGAACATTTTATCTTACATAATTAGTGTTTCTACTTATCAATTTTATCTCATATTTTACTTATATGTGTTTAGATTAATTTCTACATATAAGATTGAGATTATGTGTTGATTGGGTTTTATTTGTTAGCTAGGCTTTAATGTTCATATGCCATCTAGCTAATTGATCTCATTTATTGATTGAGATTATTTTCATAGCTTATTGATTAGGTCATTATTGCCTAAAAGCTATGCCATGAACATTCTTGTGTGATGTATTGATAACTAGGTTGATAGATTTTTTTTAATCAACTAGTTAATCCTTTGAATGTTTGTGGGTTTTATATGATAGCTTGTATCTAGGATTGGTGATCCTTACTTAGCTAAAGTTATATGCCATGTCATATAGCTATATGTGATATCTAGGATTGATTATATTGTCATCTTATAATCCTAGGTAAGCATTTAGAGTACCCTAGCTCTTATTGCATTAATTGAATATTCATACATATTCACATAGTTGTTGTTTCTCTTTGAGAATGTAAGTCTTGGGGCTAAGTGTGCTTAGGCCTCAAGCAAATTGGACTAGAGCCGCTATAAAAAAGGCCCGCGTGGTAGATTAGAGGGTGCTCACGCCAAGAGTAGTGTATCAGGGGATATCACTAGGGATTGAACCAAGAGTGGCGATTGGTAGTGTCCATAGCCTGAGGTTATCTAGGGTGAGGGTCGAGAGAATCACTTGAGGGTGTAACCGTCTTTTCATATAGTGGATTTCGAGGTCCGAGTGTGGCGCACTTAACAGCCCGTGGTTTTTCCCAGTGGTTGGGTTTTCCACGTAAACATCAAGTGTCATTTACTATTTCCGCATCTTATTACACTTGTATGTTTTGTTGACTTGCTAGGGGTATTTTCGTAAAATTGACTTGCATGCGAAAATTGGGTAATAATTAGATAAAATCTATTCACCCCCCTCTAGCTTATATTGATAAACACACCTCGAGTTTTTAAGAACTTTCAATGGTATCAGAGCGGGTTCCTAGATATACTTAGGTGATCCTAGCTCATTTTGGTGTGTTTTTGCATTTTGTATGATTATTGTTTTTGACATACATCTTGCATTCTTCTCATTTGCATTCATTCAACGCAAACACTATGAGTGCTTTTGTGAGAGAAGAAAATGACTCCGATGAGGAGATGTCCCTCTAAGGTGAGAGAGGAGACGAAGATGAAAGGGCGTTGCTCACATCACCAAAGAGCTTCAAGCCCAAGCCTTCCTCAATCTTGGTCTAACCAACCAAGAAGGCTATCTTCCCTCAACCTACGATCTTAATAGGGAAGTGTTCAATCATGCTAGCTCAACCGAGCAAGCAACTTTGTCTTGGTCATCATCAAAGGAGGAGAGATCCTATCCAACTACCAAGACAACCACAACGACAAGGGAAAGCACTTTTGCATGCTCAAGGGAATGGTATAATTCCTAACCTTATTCTCTTGTCTTTTGTGTGGTATTGTTGGTCATGTTAGACCAAGTTGCTTGCATTACATTAAATATGTAATCTTATATGCATGATTGAAAAGAAAAAGGCTAGAGCTAAGATGCATGTCCTTAAAAAGGAAGAGAAAATCATTTGCATGATTCTTTGCCATCTAGAACTCTAGAACCTATGACCACTAGGTATGTTTTGAGGCACCTAAGTGGATTAGAAAAGACGAACCCGCTTGCTACGAGACAAACATGTCTCAAATAGGTTCAACTAGGTCCTATGGACTTGGTAAGTCTTTTAGACCTCATGCCCTTCATTGAAGTGGTGTGGATAATTGACCCCATATGGGGAACTTAAGCAAAGAGAGCTATTTTGCATCTTGTCACTTGCAAAAAAATTTGAAATATCTTGTGCTTCTCTTTTTGTTGCTTGAGTTAGCTTGGTTACACTATGTATACATATTTTCTATTCAATAAGTGTGATCAATGCTTGTATTGCAATCCATGTCATATTTATGTTCAAACATGCATTTTGGACTAGGAGATATACATAGGATTTAATTTGAATGACCTATAATGATCTCCATGACATGATGATTGCTAAAATGACATGCTAAATGCTAATCTTAAAAAGCAGTTTTGATGATTGCATTTCTTAACTGCAAATAATGTGTGAAAAAGCTTATGAGACTCAAATGAAAAAGGATCTTATATCCATTCAAGGATTTACAATCCAAATGTCTCTCCTTCTTTATTGGGTTGAACATGTCTACTATCATACGGATATCTTATCCGGAAAAATCAAGTAGGGTGCAAAGTCGCTCATGACATGTTTAGCTTATAAAGTTGGATATAGTTGTTCTTAAATTGAAATCAATGAAAACTATATCCTTGCTTCTCTCTTGACATTGGTGAAATTGGTTTGAATTCATATTGAAAACCTTTGTCATTTGCTTTGCCAAATACCATGATATTTTGGACTTAAATGCTACATGTCTTGTATGCAAAGCAATTTTTGATTCAACATTTTATTTAAATAAATCTCCTTGTTTCTCTCCAATAAATTTGAGATTGCATAAAGTGACTTATATTGATTATGCATATACTAGAATGCTACTAACTCTCTTTGCCTTGAGTGACCCGGTTGGGGATTACTCCCTTGTCTATATCATGACAAAAAGGGGGAGTATGTTGTGGTAAGGGGGAGTTGCAAATTGTAGTAGCAATTGTGCATGTTGGGGAGAATACTAATTGAGGGGGAGTAACCCTTTGAGGGGGAGCATTTGCACATTCATACATTGCATGATGTTGTACTTAAATTTTTAAATGCAAATGCTTGTTTTATCTCACTTGATTCATCTCACCTTTTCTTGTACTGGAAAGTATAGAAACTGTGCTTTCAGGGATTGATTGTTCTACTTGAGATTGAAGACTTCAAGACTATTATCTTATCTCTTTGTAAAGTAGAAATTCATAAGTAGACCTGTAGTTTCTATTATGTTGTGAGGAATCAATGTGAGTGGTGGTTTTGTCACGAAATAGCCAAAGGGGGAGATTGTAAGGATTCCCATTATTGATTGGCTTATTTCGTGGTCAAACCACATGTTGGGGTTTGGTTGTAAGGGTAGTCTAGGTGTTTGTTGAAGATCAAGACCCTTTCCAAGACCTCAAGAGGACAAGCACCAAAGGTATATATCTAGTGCTTACATTGGCTTGAAGAGATATAGTTGCACACACACACACAACATGCATAACTCTTATTCTTGTATGGTGTGTTTATATTTTGTGTGCATTGTGCTTTATTGATTTATTCAATATCTCTTCTTGCATGTTGAATTGATTGCATCTTGTTATATGATAATGCCATGACATGTTAGGCATTAGGATGCATTCAATACCACACTTGCACTTCATGTATGTTAGCTTTTAGTGTGGAGTAATTCGTTTCCCTAAGGATGTTCGGAAACGTCCGCGCATGCACGGTAATGTGCTTTGATTTGCGCGATGATCGCCGGTGGAGATGCCTTTGGCTTCTCCTTGGTTTCACCATTTTTGGTGAATCGGCGGTTACGTTCGGCGGCCTTGCCGCCGTTCGAAACCGCCGAATGAGACCTGATTGAAATATATCTCTCGGGTCCAAAACGGCGGTTGGGATCGGCGGTTTCCAAACCGCCGAATGAAGTCGCCGAAGTTCCCCTGTTCCACACGGGAGCCATTCGGCGGTTCATTTCGGCGGCCTGGCCGCCGAATTAAACCGCCGATCGGTGCGTTTCAAGGGCAAAATTGTATTTTCACCTGCCCTGTTTTTGGTCTCTATAAATACATCCTTATCTCTGGTTCAGAATACAAGTCTTTGATTATAAGAACCCTAGAGAGATATTTAGAGAGACTTGAGAGAGAAAGCTTAAAGATCATATCTTTATCTCTCTAAACCCATCCCCACATGCATAAATCTTCATCTAAGCATCATCTAGGATCATCTAGCATATGCTAATGCATGGGACTTCTTCAACACACATGGTATGATTTGTTGAACACTTTTATCTTACATAATTAGTGTTTCTACTTATCAATTTTATCTCATATTTTACTTATATGTGTTTAGATTAATTTCTACATATAAGATTGAGATTATGTGTTGATTGGGTTTTTATTTGTTAGCTAGGCTTTAATGTTCATATGCCATCTAGCTAATTGATCTCATTTATTGATTGAGATTATTTTTCATAGCTTATTTGATTAGGTCATTATTGCCTAAAAGCTATGCCATGAACATTCTTGTGTGATGTATTGATAACTAGGTTGATAGATTGTTTTTTAATCAACTAGTTAATCCTTTGAATGTTTGTGGGTTTTATATGATAGCTTTGTATCTAGGATTGGTGATCCTTTACTTAGCTAAAGTTATATGCCATGTCATATAGCTATATGTGATATCTAGGATTGATTATATTGTCATCTTATAATCCTAGGTAAGCATTTAGAGTACCCTAGCTCTTATTGCATTAATTGAATATTCATACATATTCACATAGGGTTGTTTCTCTTCATAGAGAAGTAAGTCTTGGGGCTAAGTGTGCTTAGGCCTCAAGCAAATTGGACTAGAGCCGCTATAAAAGGCCCGCGTGGTAGATTAGAGGGTGCTCACGCCAAGAGTAGTGTATCAGGGGATATCACTAGGGATTGAACCAAGAGTGGCGATTGGTAGTGTCCATAGCCTGAGGTTATCTAGGGTGAGGGTCCGAGAATCACTTGAGGGTGTAACCGTCTTTTCATATAGTGGATTTCGAGGTCCGAGTGTGGCGCACTTAACAGCCCGTGGTTTTTCCCAGTGGTTGGGTTTTCCACGTAAACATCAAGTGTCATTTACTATTTCCGCATCTTATTACACTTGTATGTTTTGTTGACTTGCTAGGGGTATTTTCGTAAAATTGACTTGCATGCGAAAATTGGGTAATAATTAGATAAAATCTATTCACCCCCTTCTAGCTTTATATTGATAAACACACCTCGAGTTTTTTAAGAACTTTCAGAAAGTGTTTGGTCTTTATTTTCTTGGGATGACACACCAACAACTTGTTGTCATGAGGACAAACAAGCCAAGAAAGCTCATAAAAAGAGCGGAGACCTTTCATTGGTGAAAAAGCATGCTAAGGTATTTCTCCATTCTAAAAGCTTGCTTTCTATTTCATCTTTTCAACTCCATGTATGCATGATATCATTGCACATAGATATTAGGCATCATTTCATTAGAGATCTAGTTGAACATTCTATTGTTTCTCTAGAGCATATGCCTACTAAAAATCATCTTGCAGACTTGTTCACCAAGCCTTTGGACAAAGAGAGGTTTAAAACTGTTAGAATGTCGATTGGCATAATTTGTGTTGATTATTGTCTATGTGTGATTATGAGTGGCTTGATGAGCAAATCTTTATTTGAATATCAATATCTTTGAAAGTTACTCATTTGAGAAGTAATGATCTTAAATAAATAACTCTTATTGTTTCTAGATCATGCACTTGAGCTTGAAAATTTATTTTTTAAAAAGTGCACTAATGCTTCTCTTGTATGTTTTAGTTTTGAGTAGATGTGGTTGAAAATGTGTAGATAATGGATGCATCTAGAAGTTTATTGCTAAGTACATGATAGATGACCTATGGTATGTATCCATTTTGCTTCGGCACTGCATAGTAATCAACGAGCACCCTCATGGAAAGGGCTACACACCTTAGTTGTGCAGCCGCCCAATGTAGGAAAGGGCTACGCCATTGTGATGAGTGAAAGCCTCCATGAGGTGTATATGTTTTGTTAGAAAAATCAAAGAAGTGTTGAAAAGAATCATTAAATATATATATATATATATATATATATATCTTTGATTCTAAGCCTAAAAGAAATGAAAAATAAAAGGCTTATTGGTGTATAGTTGAAAATTGTGAAAAGCTCGGGTTGACAAATAGAAACGGGAAAACGAGCCACATGCACACACTCGCTCATATGTTGATATCTATTCTTTTTAAAAGCAAAAACCCGGATGAATATTGGTTTGACCTATTTTTGGAAATGCTTTAGATGGATAGGTGTGGATAGAGTTTGCATGTTGATATCACAATTACTCCTTCTGTATATGTGAGAAGCATTCACACACACACATTTTGCTTATGTGCTTGATTCATTAGCAATGTGAGAATATTTTTGAGAGATGAATGAAAATCTATGATTCTCTCTTGGACTTTGACAAGTTATGGGAAATTTTCTCTTATTGCTTGATTGTGTGATTGTGTGGTGTCCTTGTGAACAAATCTACTTGATGATAATATGTGGAGCATATGTTTAGGGGGAGCTTAGTTTATTCAACTTCGCTTTCTATACGATTTGTTTGCTTAATATCTCACTCTTTATCTCTTGTGTCCTTTGTCTATTCCTTGACAAAAAGGGGGAGAAAATGTATACCTCACATGTTTGATATGGAGGATTCCATGTTGAATATAGGGGAGAAAAAATGTATACCTCACCATGTGTGGAGATATGTTCCAAATGTGTGAGTTTTGTACCTCTTTGTGCTTTTGTGGAGACTTTGTCTTAAGGGGGAGAATTCTTGTCTTAAGGGGGAGAAAAGAATTCTTGCCTAATTGTGTTAAGGATCTTAGGAAGAGTTTTAATATGAAAACTTTTATTCACTTGAGATAATGCTTTTGTGTTTGAGATAAGGGAAATTCTTGTTTGTTTATGTGAATATATCTCACCATTCTTCTTTAGAGAAGATCTCTTGTTTGGTTTGCTACTTTCTCTCACAGGTACTTTGAAGACCAAAGAGGAGTTCTTAAAGACTTATGAAGACTTGAAGACTTTTTAGTCTAGGAATCTCTTTGTAATGTGAGGATGAGAGTATACTCTTCGACCAAAGGTCATGGGCAATGCCCTGTTGTTGCGAAACGGTGCGTGCACTGTGTTCGTCGTCTGTTCTCTCACTTTTCTACTGCGAATTTTGAAATATGTTATACATGAAAAGTGTGTGTTTGCATTTCTATTATCTTGTGCTAAAATTTAGTTAACTTTTGTTAATTCATGTGAGAGATATACATTAAAGAACAGACGTAGGTCGATTTCGAAAGTCATCAGTTTTTTGAATTTTTGTCCTCCATGTTGAGATGCTTCTTTTGTGTGCTTTAAGAGCCGTAATATATGCTTTATTCACTAAGTTTAAACTAATTTCTTGCCACTTAGAGTATTGCATTGCATTTTTCAAAATTTATGACATGCTCTTGATGTGATAGTGGATAGGATGCATAGTTGGATTGCCATGATTAATAGTGGAGACTACTGTTATGAGTTCACTAAGCCAAAAAGCGTACATAAATGACATATATGAGGGATTATTTTGTTTCTAATCTTTAAACACTCAGTAGGTTCTTAGCATTAGATTTGATCTCTATAGGTTGTACATTGAGCATTAAAGAACAATTCTCATAAAAAAGATATCACATGTGGACTTGCTCTTGATTTGGTTGAACCTTTAGAAGTGATATAGGCAATGTGTGCTTGAACTCACTTAAAAGGCCTTAAATATTTCCTACCTTATGTGTGTGCTCCATAGCCCTGTTTGAAGCCAAACACAATAAGCCTTTTTCTTTCATCACCCACATTAACTTAACCCCAATATGCCATAATTTAGCCATACCATATAGCTTGGGATCATATAGAGGAAGTGATGAAGATGATTGAAGGGAGTTCAAAATCTGTGACTCGTGATGTACATGTACCAAAGAAAAAGCAAGAGAACAAACACCAAAGTGGTGTCAAGAAGAAATAGATGGAAAAGTTGTTATATTGAAAAGGAAAAAAAGAAAAAGAAAAAAAAAAAAAAAGAAAGAAAGAAAGAAAGAGATAAATGAATGAGATGAATCAAATAAAAGAGAAAAAGGAAAGAGTGTTACAATGAAGTGATGAGAAATCAAAATCAAAATCAAAATCAAATCAAGAAGGAGGACGAACGAAAATTGTTCAAGAAGCCTAGATGCAAGTGGAATGAAGAATTGGAAGAAATTCGGCCGAGTATGAAGATTGCCGAAGAATTTCTCGATATGATCGTAGGTTGTTTGCTATCCTTTTCCCGTTCTTTCTTAGCCTACACCCAATGGCCCCATTACAACCAAAGAAAAGACTTAATTGATCTTTTGGGGATGCTAGCTCGAGAGTAAGGTAAACATGTGCTCTATCTTGTTCTTAATGTTTGATTCTTTTCATGAGATCTTTTGCATACAAATCAAGCGTTCTTTCAATGACATATTCATATGCGATTATAATTTGAAATTTCTTGTGCATAACTTCTTTCGCATATGCTTGATGAGTGTATTTGCCTAGGTTCTGTGTGAAATATGAGCGATATCTTGTGAGGCTTAGAGTCGAGGCGAATTATATCTATGGCGTTTGGCGAATGTGTTTTTGAAGCTAGAATGTCTTGAGCTTGGGCTTTTCATTAAAATTGAGCAATGCATTCAAATTTGTGACTTAACTTTAGTCTTTACTTATTGGCTCTAGCATGCATTGGCTTGAAAGGTACATGTGAGTTTGCATCTTGATTATTTGGTTTTTCGCAGAAATATGTTTGTGGGTAGCATAGCTGTAAACCCTCAGGAGACAACACTCCTCCTACTAGGGACACCTAGAGGTTTAAAGGCTTGTAGCATACGCTCAATGCTATCGTGTTCCCTACGAAATTGGCCTAGCTTATATTTAATTGTTTTTAGATTTTAGTTTTTGTTTTTAGTTTTGTTTTGCTCGAGGACTAGCAAAAGATAGGTTTGGGGATATTTGATCGGTTCATTTTATACATGTTTTAGGCCCCGAATTCCTATTATTTATGTTTTGTTCTCGAGTGAATTAGGTGTTTAATGAGTTTGTTGAGCATGTGTAGGTCCACTCCATTCAAGTGGTGTTAAATCTTATTTTGGAAGAAAAGGAAACAAAAGATGGAGAAAAGGAGCAAATTGGAAGAAACAATGAAAAGATGATTTTCGGCCAGTGCAGAACCTCTATGTTGCGGGGACCATATCTCTCAGCTCCGATTGAATTGTGTGTCCTACCACCTATGGATTGAAATCCCCGGAAGTCTAGTTTCCGGTGCACTTTTCGGATCGCAATTCCGATATTCCTAGAAGAAGTTATGACCGATTTAGTAACCGAAGGTCAGGGCTGAAATGTTTACCGCGGCCCAGACCGCCCCCCGTGCAACTTGCCTGGGCAGCGAGCCAGAGCAGAACAATTCTGCTTCGTGTGCAGCTGTGGAGGCAACTTGCCTGGGCAGTGACCTGGGCAGCGGTAATTCAAAAATTTGGTTCGTTTGGGACAGCAAGTAACCTATTTTTGAGAGGATTATATATAGAAATTGATATCTTATTTTGAGAGAGAGCCACCACAAGGGGATTAGACCCAAAAACACCATTCTTTCACATTCATTCATTCCATTGATTCTTTCATTCACATCATCCATCCTTGGAGGATTCTTGGAAGCAAGAAGAAGGAGATTTCCAGCCAAGAAGCTATCAAGATAAATATGGGTTTTCTCTACATCTCTTCTATGTTTTTATTCTCTCCATTGATGTGTAACTAAACCTTTATTAGGGGATTGATGTAACCAATTTTGGACAACTCTATGTAATCAGTTAGTCTATCTTTTGTTAATCAATTGGGTTTTAGTCTTGTCTATTGAATTAATTGCTCTACATTACTTATTCATATTATTTTGTGGCCTCAATTGATATGGGTTTGTGATTTAGTTTATCCATAAGATTAGGGTTTAGATGTGAATGTCCTTTTCCATTTAAACCACAATCATAAGCTTAATAGACTTGAAAGTTAATGTTTGCATGGCCTTGTTGCATTGATTTGGCTTAGAGTTTTGTTCTAAAGGATTTCGTTACCATCACTTGACACATGGCCTTTGTGTGAGTGGTGGGAAGGAGATTCGTTCTTAATTGTTTATCATCAAAACAAGCCCTAAACTCTATTGAGGTGTTATTGCGACTGATTGAGAGCATTGAGTGTCTAAGAAAGGTGCATCGATTCCCTAGTTTTTCTCTCCATATATTCATTCCTTGTGTGTGATCTTTGATTTGATTTGATTTGATTCGATTTTAGTCTTTAGTTCAAGTAGTCATAATTTAGGTTAATTTTAGAATTAAACAATTTCCAAAACAAAGCATTATGCATTTTAGTTTTTTCGCACTTAGAGTAATCCTTGCTAGATTAATTGGCTTTGACCGATAGAATCGCAGTGAACGAACTTTCTTAGTAAATTGAACACAGATTTTACTGCATCACTAATCCCGAAAGTAATCACACAACTACCTAATCCCGGTATGAGTGAACCTAGTCCAATTTGCTTGCGATCTAAGCAACTAATCCCGGAAGCTACACACAAGACTTACTTTCTCAATGAAGAGAATAACTCCCTAAGTGAATATATGAATATCCAAATGCAACATAGAGCAAGGGAAACCCTATATGCTTATCTAAGATGATTAATATGCAATTAGAACAATCCTAGATATTAAAAACTAAATGACATGTTCAATCAAATAGTTTAGCTAATCAAGATTAAGCACAAAACCTAATTAGCTATCACAATACAACTTCTCAAACATACAACACACTAATCTCAATCTTGTATCAAAAGATATATGTAAGGATTCCCATTCTTTGATTGGCTTATTTCGTGGACAAACCACGTGTTGGGGTTTGTATGTAAGGGTAGTTTAGATGAGTAGTTTAGATGATTGAGAATCATTCTCAAAGGCCCTTTCAAGACCTCAAGGGACGAGAACTCCAAAGGTATACTTCTAGTGCTTAACTTTCTTTGAAGAGATTTAGAAGCACACACACACTTTGCATTCTTACTTTTGTGTGCATTCTCTTCATATGTCACATTACACACTAGCACTTTGATTGTTATATCTTGTTGTGTATTTATGTGTCTTGTAATTCGTTTCTCGATAGTGTTCGGAAACGTCCGCGCATGCACTAGAATGTGCTTGGTTTTGCGCGAAGACCGCCCACGGAGAATGCCCTTGGCTTCTCCTTGGTTTTCACCTCTGTTGGTGATCGGCGGTTATGATCGGCGGCCTGGCCGCCGAATGGAACCGCCGTTTGCTTCTAGGAGCAATTCTACGGTCACGATCGGCGGTCACGACCGCCGTTCGAAACCGCCGTTCATACCTGATCGATTTCGATCTCTCGGGTCTGATTCGGCGGTTGGTATCGGCGGTCACGAAACCGCCGAATTAACCGCCGTTTATGCTCTGTTCTTCACGAGCTCAATTCGGCGGTCATGATCGGCGGCCTGGCCGCCGATTGAAACCGCCGAACGGTGCGTTTCAAGGGCAAACTTGTCTTTTCTCATGCCCTGTTCTTGATGCCTATAAATATCACACTTTCTCATTTTCAGATTTAATGTTCTTTAACTCTAAGAACCCTAATCTTCAAAGAGAGACATTTGAGAGAAAATCAAATCAAGAACACCTTTTTAACACTCAAAAACCATTCTCATATGCATCAAAATATCATCTAGCATTTTCTAGCTTAGTTAGGATGCTTGCTTGCATGGGTTTTGGTCAACACATATTCCTTGGTAAGTTCTTCACTATTATCATACATAATTAGTGTTTTATTTATCATTGACATCTCTTATATTATTTGTATGCTCTTGAATATATTCTAGATACAAATTAGAGATTGTTGTGTTGACATGATTGAGTGTTGTATTTTTGATAGCTATCTAGGTTTTGTTAATCTATGTTTAGCTAAGCTATTTGACATGTCATCTAGCTTTTAATATCTAGGATTGAATTAATTGCATATTCACTATCCTAGATAAGCATATAGAGTAACCTAACTCTTAATTGCATTTGGATATTTTATATATTCACATAGGTTGTATATTCTCTTCATAGAGAAAGTAAGTCTTGTGTGTAGCATCCGGGATTAGGTTGCTTAGAACGCAAGCAAATTGGACTAGGTTCACTCATACCGGGATTAGGTAGGTGTGTGATTACTTCCGGGATTAGGTTGTAATCGTTTGCACATTTAGTGGATTCGAGGTTCGAGTGTGGCTTACTTACATAGCCCGTGGTTTTTCCCGTGAGGGTTTCCACGTAAAAACCAAGTGTTGTTTTAATTTCCGCACCATATTACACTTGCTTGTTTATATTATCTTGAGGGTATTTTCGTAATTTTGACTAACACGAAAAATTGGGTAAAAAGCGTAAAATCTATTCACCCCCCCTCTAGATAGCTTTATACACACCGTGCTATTATTTGTTTCAATATATAAATAACATACAAGAAATTAATTGAGATTGCTTGTTAAGAAAAACACAAAATATGTAAGATATTAGTGAAAAGCTTACCAAGTAAAGTGTCATGAAGAATCCATGCAAAGAGACATCTAGATGATCTAGGATGATGCTAGTGTTAGGATTATGCTCAATAGCAAGAGTGTAATGTTGTAATTAACAATCTTTTTCATATTAATAAAGTGATTTCTGGTTTAACAAATCGTATAGCATTTATAGTTTAATATTATAATTGTCAAAGTAAATAATCATAAGGTCTAAAGACTATGAGAAAAGAAGAATTGTTCGTACATCTGGATATGTATGTGGTAGACACAATTCTTTAGTTAGTCTTGAATATTGAAAGTTCTCAAATACTCGGGGTGTATTTATCAATATAAAGCTAGAGGGGGGGTGAATAGATTTTATCTAATTATTACCCAATTTTCGCATGCATGTCAATTTTACGAAAATACCCCTAGCAAGTCAAAAATACATACAAGTGTAATAAGATGCGGAAATAGTAAATGACACTTGATGTTTACGTGGAAAACCCAACCACTGGGAAAAAACCACGGGCTGTTAAGTGCGCCACACTCGGACCTCGAAATCCACTATATGAAAAGACGGTTACACCCTCAAGTGATTCTCGGACCCTCACCCTAGATAACCTCAGGCTATGGACACTACCAATCACCACTCTTGGTTCAATCCCTAGTGATATCCCCTGATACACTACTCTTGGCGTGAGCACCCTCTAATCTACCACGCTGGCCTTTTATAGCGGCTCTAGTCCAATTTGCTTGCGTTCTAAGCAACCTAATCCCGGATGCTACACACAAGACTTACTTTCTCTTTGAAGAGAATACAACCCTATGTGAATATATATGAATATTCAATTAATTCAATAAGAGCTAGAGTACTCTAAATGCTTATCTAGGATGATGATATATTCAATTTAAATCAACCCTAGATATCAATTGCTAAATGACATGTCAAATAGCATAGATGATCATAGATTATAAAAACCTAGATATCTATCAAAAACAACACTCAATTAATTCATCACAAATAATCTCTTTTCTTGTATTTAACATATGATCTAAAACATACAAGTAATTTAAAAGAGATGGCTTGGTATTTAAAATACTACAATAAGATGAAATTAATCAAAATCTTACCAAGCAAGTTGTGATGATGCAAACCCATACATGGATGCACTCTATATAGACATAGGAGATGGAATATGAAATTTGATGCAAAAGGGGTTTGATTTGAGTGGTTAAAGATGAGTTCTTGATTTGATTTTCTCTCAAAATCTATCTTTGAAGATTAGGGTTCTTAAGAGTCAAAGAACTGATTCAGATAATGAGAAAGTGTGATATTTATAGACATCAAGAACAGGGCAAGTGAAAAGACAATTTTGCCCCTGAAACGCACCGTTCGGCGGTTTCAATCGGCGGCCAGGCCGCCGATGACGACCGCCGAATTGAGCTCGTGAAGAACAGAGCATTAACGGCGGTTTCATTCGGCGGTTTTGCGACCGCCGATCCAACCGCCGAATCAAACCCGAGGGATTAAAATCGATCAGGTATGAACGGCGGTTTCGAACGGCGGTCGTGACCGCCGATCTTGACCGCATAATTGCTTCAGACCAATCTGGACTGAAACGGCGGTTTCATTCGGCGGCCAGGCCGCCGATCATAACCGCCGATCACCAACAATGGTGAAAACCAAGGAGAAGCCAAGGGCATTCTCCATAGGCGGTCTTCGCGTGAAACCAAGCACTCATTAGTGCAAGCGCGGACGTTTCCGAACAATGTCGGGAAACGAATTATAAGGCACATATACACACAACAAGATATATCAACCAAAGTGCTAGTGTGTAAAGTGACATGTAAAGAGATGCACATAAAAATAAGCAAGTATGCAATCATAGCAAGAATGCTAAGTGCGTGCTACTAAATCTCTTCAAAGAAAAACAAGCACAAGAGATTATACCTTTGGCGTGCTTGTATCTTGAGGTCATGGAAGGGCCTTTGATCTTCAACACTAATCACTTAGACTACCCTTACATCCAAAACCCCAACATGTGGTTTGACCACGAAATAAGCCAATCAACAAAACGGGAATCCTTACAAATAATGTTCACAACTTAAGTTAAAGGTTGGGCACCTTTATCTTGTTAAAGTTGTAGAATTCTTTTGCTAGCATTTGAGTGGGATCAAATGAGATATGATGAGTCTAAATCATCGGAGTGTCTTCGAGCAAAAGGATCTAGTGCACTGGGTGCATTGAACAGGATCACAATGAAAAGCTTTATCTAGAACCGTCAATAGATAATAGTCTTTTCATTATCAGGACAATCGGAGAGTCTATCTTAATCCTGAGATAAATGATGGACTTATGGTTGCAAGTGATATCATTTGAGTTATCAATGAGTACGATTATATCGCATAGTCTATCCTCGATAGTTTGGTGATATTCATTTGTTAATCGATAGAGGACTTCATTTATAGATATGGACATCGTGGCTCCATTTAATTAAATGAGAGTATAATATCATCATATGGATGTTTTGAGGTAATTGGATATTAAATCTCAACGTTGAGTTTTCGATAGTGTCTATTGAAAACATGGCTTCTGGACAAGTCAAAATATCCAAGTTCAAAACGTGGTCATATGAGTAAATATGGTAACTTGGAGAGTTATAGGCGGTCTATGAACTCTTGGCGATTACTGATATTAATCACGAGGATACACTATCTCCTATATGATTGTCTAGGGTATGAATGAGGAGCAACTTCCTTTTCTATCTTTATTTAAGAGTTCAATTTTAGCTCTTTAGTGGAATGAGTTAAAATTAATGGATCGGACCTAAGTGAATCATTTGTTGATTGTGATTAGGTTATGTCTATTGAAGCTTAAATTTAGATGGCCCGCCAAGATCCCAATCCACACGGACTTGCATGGATCACTTGATATATTCTACCGGACCAATTTAAGGGTCCATCTAGAATTGCATTTAATATATTAAGAATATAATTTGCACATTATTTAAGTAATGGGCTGCTCAATTATATTTATATATTAATGAAAGACATGTGGGCTTGTTTCTTTTAGTAAGAATGGGTCTGGTTCACATGTGGGCTTTTTATTTAAAGTCCAATGGATTAAATGAAATAAGAAAATAATATTTTGGCCCATTTATTCAAGTGGGGCGGCAAGGTTAAGTTTTAACCTAATATATTATTTTGTTTCATTTGTTTTAATTAAATAAGAATTAATTAATTTATTAATTAATTGTTTAATTAAGAAACAAATCTTTTCTGATTAGGAAATATGATTCCTAGTGTTATACTATTGTTGGTAGTATACTAAAAGTAAAAGATTTATTTGGTAAGAAAATAAATAATTAATTTTATTTATTTAATCAAATAAGAAGTCTTTTATATTAGTCAAATAAAGGAATAAAAGATTTATGAATTCAATTAGGGTTTAAAGTCTTAAACTAAATAGGAAATAGGGTGCAATACAAACTCTTTTGGGCTTGAGAATTGCGGCAACCCTAGTCCCTTTTAGGTTGTGATTTTCGGCCACCCTAAGTGAAAGAAGAGAAGAAAATTTGGCCACCTATATAAGTGCTCTTATAGATTTCGGCCACCACAAGTTGTTCTGGAGACAAATTTTCTTCTTCTTCTCAATTCATAGAAAGCTTTTATTCTACTAAAACAAATAGGAGTGTTAGATTATTCTTTGATAGTATACTATTTGCTTAATCATCAATAAGCTTGTGTATACGATATCGATCTAGGTTCACGCGAGTTTCGATCATTAGATTGAGAACTCAAAAGTGACCGGAATAATCTCAGTCATTCTTTTGATTGTTTTTGTGACTAACAAAGAAAAGAAAGTTTGTTTTGTCCATTCACAGGTTTGCAATTCAAAGAAAAAGGGAGACCACGCTCCTAGGTGATCCACGTTCGTGCTAGGATTGAAGATCTTGCGGATTACCATCGACGTAAGTCAATCGGATCACGCGACAAAAGGTATTCTACTTTTTGGTTATTGTATATGCATGTTTAATTAATTAAAGGGTTTAAGGTTCATAAAGGAAAAATTTTAAATGTCACTAAATCTTATTTTTAGTCTCGCTTCCGCTGCGTGTACTACGGTATTTTTCCCTACAGTTGTTGCCTGGGAAGAAGCAACCGCCCGATATGCTTTTCCTATCATCATAATTTCTGGCCCAATCCGCATCACTAAAGCCTACAAGACTAACATTAGTGTCAAAAGAGTACCAAATCTCATAGTTGGATGTCCCATTCACATAGCGAATGATTCTCTTTACGGAAGAGAGATGGGACTCCTTGGGATCCGCTTGGTACGTAGCAGACACACCCACACTAAAAGAGATATCGGGCCTACTTGCGGTCAAATAAAGCAAGCTACCAATCATGCCACGATATAACGTTTGTTTAACACTTTTACCACTAGCATCCTTGCTTAGCTTCAAAGTGGTACTCATGGGTGTATCACAATGTTTGGCATTCTCTAAACCAAACTTCTTCACTAGGTTTTTGGCATATTTAGCTTGGGTTATGAAAATCCCATCATCTAATTGCCTAATTTGTAAACCAAGGAAGTAACTAAGCTCACCAACAAGACTCATCTCAAATTCATGAGACATGACATCAACAAATTGTTGGACCTTGGTGTTGTTGGTGGAGCCAAAAACTATATCATCAACATATATTTGAGTTATGAAAAGCTCATCATTGTCTTTCTTGATAAATAGTGTCTTGTCAACGCTACCCCTTGTGTAGTTATTGTCAACAAGAAATTGAGTGAGGCGCTCATACCAAGCCCTCGGTGCTTGTTTCAACCCATATAGAGCCTTCTTGAGGCAATAGACATGGTTGGGGTGGTGTGTATCCACAAACCCCTTGGGTTGTTCAACAAACACTTCCTCTTGCAAGAAGCCATTGAGGAAGGCACTCTTGACATCCATTTGGTGCAATTGAACTTGTGCACATAAGAAATGGACAAGAGAAGCCTAATGGACTCTAAACGGGCAACGGGAGCAAATGTCTCCTCAAAGTCGATACCCTCAATTTGAGAGTACCCTTGTGCTACAAGTCTAGCCTTGTTCCGCACTATGTTGCCATCCTCATCGGATTTGTTCCTATAAATCCACTTGATGCCTATCACATTAGTGCTTTTAGGCCTAGGAACTAGAGTCCAAACCTCATTCCTTTCGAATTAGTTTAGCTTTTCTTGCATGGCAAGAACCCAAAATTCATCATTTAAGGCTTCATCAACCTTTTTGGGTTTAATTTGAGAGGTGTAGCATGTAAAGCTAATGAGATTAGCTATTTGACGCCTTGTCCTAACACCCTCATTCACATCTCCAATAACACCCTCTTTGTTATGGAGTCTTCTAACCCATGGAGCGGGTTCATTAGAGTCCAAGAGAGGGACTCTAGTAATAGGTTGTGTGACCTCATTATTGTCATTGGACGTCCCAACATTGGAAGTCACCACAACCCTCTCCAAAGGAGAGTCATCCTTTAAAACTTCCTCCTCCTCATGGTCATTAGACTTGAGCCTTGTATCATCAATAACAACATTCGATGATTCCATGACGGTTCGAGTCTTCAAGTTGAAAACTCTATAGGCTCTACTATTCAAGGCATAGCCAATAAAGATACCCTCATCACTCTTAGCATCAAACTTGCCAAGTTGATCACGGTCATTTAAAATGTAGCATTTGCTTCCAAATGTGTGGAAGTAGCTAACATTTGGCTTCCTATCCATCCATAACTCATAGGAGGTGTTTCTAGATCCGGGCCTTAGGAAAACATGATTCCTTATATAGCAAGCCGAGAGGAGTCCAGAGCCTCATTTCAGTTGCTGAGCACTTGTTGATGCGTTAACAAGCTTCTGGACCAGCATCATATATGAGGCTCCTCAATTTTGTACCGGACCCGTCAACGCCTAAGTGAGCCATATAGTTTCCAATTCGTCCGAGTGGAGTCCAGAGCCTCATTTCAGTTGCTGGGTACTTCTTGATGCCCTAGCAAGCCTCTAGACCAGCATCATATAGGAGGCTCCTCACTTTTGTACCGGGCCCCTCAACGCCCAAGTGAGTCTCCTAGCTTACGGTTCATCCGAGTGGAGTCCAAAGCCTCATTTTAGCTGCTGGGTACTTCTTGATGCCCTAGCAAACCTCGAGACCAGCATCATATAGAAGGCTCCTCACTTTTGTATCGGGCCCCTCAACACCCAAGTGAGTATCCTAGGTTACGGTTCGTCCAAGCGGAGTCCAGAGCCTCATTTCAGTTGCTGAGTACTTTTTGATGCCTTAGCGAGCCTTTGGACCAGCATCATGTAGAAGGCTCCTCACTTTTGTACCGGGCCCCTCAACGCCCAAGTGAGCCTCTTAGGTTCCAGTTCGTTCGAGTGGATTTCAGAGCCTAATTTCAGTTGCTGAGTACTTTTTGATGCCTTAGCAAGCCTCTGAACCAGCATCATGTAAGAGGCTCCTCACTTTTGTACCGGGCCCCTCAACGCCCAAGTGAGTCTCCTAGGTTCCGGTTCATCCGAGTGGAGTCCAGAGCGCATTTTAGCTGCTGAGTACTTCTTGATGCCCTAGCAAGCCTTTGGACCAGCATCATGTAGGAGGCTCCTCACTTTTGTACCGGGCCCCTCAACGCCCAAGTGAGCCTCCTAGGTTTTGGTTCGTCCGAGTGGAGTCTAGAGCCTCATTTCAGCTGCTGGGTACTTCTTGATGCCCTAGCAAGCCTCTAGACCAGCATCATATAGAAGGCTCCTCACTTATGTACCGGGCCCCTCAACGCCCAAGTGAGTCTCCTAGGTTACGGTTCATCCGAGTGGAGTCCAAAGCCTCATTTCAGCTGATGGGTACTTCTTGATGCCCTAGCAAGCCTCTAGACCAGCATCATGTAGGAGGCTTCTCACTTTTATACCGGGCCCCTCAATGCCCAAGTGAGCTTCCTATGTTCCGGTTCATCCGAGTGGAGTCCAAAGCCTCATTTTAGCTGCTGGGTACTTATTGATGCCCTAGCAAGCATCTAGACCAGCATAATGTAAAAGGCTCCTTAATTTTTTACCAGGCCCCTCAACGCCCAAGTGAACCTCCTAGGTTTCGATTCGTCCGAGTGGAGTCCAGAGCCTCATTTTAGCTGCTGAGTACTTCTTGATGCCCTAGCAAGCCTCTGGACCAGCATCATGTAGGAGGCTCCTCACTTTTGTACCGGGCCCCTCAACGCCCAAGTGAGCCTTCTAGGTTCCGGTTCGTCAGAGTGGAGTCCAGAGCCTCATTTCAGTTGCTGAGTACTTTTTGATGCCTTAGCAAGCCTCTGGACCAGCATCATGTAGGAGGCGCCTCACTTTTGTACTGGGCCCCTCAATGCCTAATTGAGACTCCTATGTTCCGGTTCGTCCGAGAGGAGTCTAGAGCATCATTTTAGTTGCTGAGCAATTTTTGATGCGTTAACAAGCTTCTGGACCAGCATCATATAGGAGGCTCCTCACTTTTGTACCGGGCCCCTCAACGCCCAAGTGAGCCTCCTAGGTTTTGATTCATCTGAGTGGAGTCTAGAGGCTCATTTCAGTTGCTGGGTACTTCTTGATGCCCTAGCAAGCCTCTGGACCAGCATCATGTAGAAAGCTCCTCACTTTTGTACCAGGCCCCTCAACACCCAAGTGAGCCTCCTAAGTTCCGGTTCGTCTGAGTGGAGTCTAGATCCTCATTTCAGTTGCTGTGTACTTTTTGATGCCTTAGCAATGTAGGGAAAAATACCATAGTACACGCAGCGGAAGCGAGACTAAAAATAAGATTTAGTGACTTTTAAAATTTTTCCTTTATGAACCTTAAACCCTTTAATTAATTAAACATGCATATACAATAACCAAAAAGTAGAATACCTTTTGTCGCGTGATCCGATTGACTTACGTCGATGGTAATCCGCAAGATCTTCAATCCTAGCACGAACGTGGATCACCTAGGAGCGTGGTCTCCCTTTTTCTTTGAATTGCAAACCTGTGAATGGACAAAACAAACTTTGTTTTCTTTGTTAGTCACAAAAACAATCAAAAGAATGACTGAGATTATTCCGGTCACTTTTGAGTTCTCAATCTAATGATCGAAACTCGCGTGAACCTAGATCGATATCGTATACACAAGCTTATTGATGATTAAGCAAATAGTATACTATCAAAGAATAATCTAACACTCCTATTTGTTTTAGTAGAATAAAAGCTTTCTATGAATTGAGAGAAGAAGAAAAAATTGTCTCTAGAACCACTTGTGGTGGCTGAAATCTATAAGAGCACTTATATAGGTGGCCAAATTTTCTTCTCTTCTTTCACTTAGGGTGGCCGAAAATCACAACCTAAAAGGGACTAGGGTTGCCGCAATTCTCAAGCCCAAAAGAGTTTGTATTGCACCATATTTCCTATTTAGTTTAAGACTTTAAACCCTAATTGAATTCATAATCTTTTATTCCTTTATTTGACTAAATATAAAAGACTTCTTATTTGATTAAATAAATAAAATTAATTATTTATTTTCTTACCAAATAAGTCTTTTACTTTTAGTACACTACCAACAATAGTATAACACTAGGAATCATATTTCCTAATCAGAAAAGATTTGTTTCTTAATTAAACAATTATTAATAAATTAATTAATTCTTATTTAATTAAAACAAATGAAACAAAATAATATATTAGGTTAAAACTTAACCTTGCCGCCCCACTTGAATAAATGGGCCAAAATATTATTTTCTTATTTCATTTAATCCATTGGACTTTAAATAAAAAGCCCACATGTGAACCAGACCCATTCTTACTAAAAGAAACAAGCCCACATGTCTTTCATTAATATATAAATATAATTGAGCAGCCCATTACATAAATAATGTGCAAATTATATTCTTAATATATTAAATGCAATTCTAGATGGACCCTTAAATTGGTCCGGTAGAATATATCAAGTGATCCATGCAAGTCCGTGTGGATTGGGATCTTGGCAGGCCATCTAAATTTAAGCTTCAATAGACATAACCTAATCACAATCAACAAATGATTCACTTAGGTCCGATCCATTAATTTTAACTCATTCCACTAAAGAGCTAAAATTGAACTCTTAAATAAAGATAGAAAAGGAAGATGCTCCTCATTCATACCCTAGACAATCATATAGGAGATAGTGTATCCTCGTGATTAATATCAGTAATCGCCAAGAGTTCATAGACCGCCTATAACTCTCCAAGTTACCATATTTACTCATATGACCACGTTTTGAACTTGGATATTTTGACTTGTCCAGAAGCCATATTTTCAATAGACACTATCGAAAACTCAACGTTGAGATTTAATATCCAATTACCTCAAAACATCCATATGATGATATTATACTCTCATTTAATTAAATGGAGCCACGATGTCCATATCTATAATGAAGTCCTCTATCGATTAACAAATGAATATCACCAAACTATCGAGGATAGACTATGTGATATAATCGTACTCATTGATAACTCAAATGATATCACTTGCAACCATAAGTCCATCATTTATCTCAGGATTAAGATAGACTCTCCGATTGTCCTGATAATAAAAAGACTATTATCTATTGACGGTTCTAGATAAAGCTTTTCATTGTGATCCTGTTCAATGCACCCAATGCACTAGATCCTTTTGCTCGAAGACACTCCGATGATTTAGACTCATCATATCTCATTTGATCCCACTCAAATGCTAGCAAAAGAATTCTACAACTTTAACAAGATAAAGGTGCCCAACCTTTAACTTAAGTTGTGAACATTATTCAAGACTAACTAAAGAATTGTGTCTACCACATACATATCCAGATGTACGAACAATTCTTCTTTTCTCATAGTCTTTAGACCTTATGATTATTTACTTTGACAATTATAATATTAAACTATAAATGCTATACGATTTGTTAAACCAGAAATCACTTTATTAATATGAAAAAGATTGTTAATTACAACATTACACTCTTGCTATTGAGCATAATCCTAACAAGCAAGCCTCTGCACCAGCATCATGTAGGAGGCTCCTCACTTTGTACCGGGCCCCTCAATGCCCAAGTGAGCCTCCTAGGTTCCGGTTCGTCCGAGTGGAGTCCAGATCCTCATTTCAGTTGCTGAGTACTGTTTGAAGCCTTGGCAAGCCTCTGGACCAACATCATGTAGGAGGCTCCTCACTTTTGTACCGGGCCCCTCAACGCCTAAGTGAGACTCCTATGTTCCGGTTTGTCCGAGAGAAGTCCATAGCCTCATTTCAGTTGCTGAGCACTTTTTGATGCGTTAACAATCTTCTGGACCAGCATCATTTAGGAGGCTCCCCAATTTTGTACCGGGCCCCTCAATGCCTAAGTGAGCCTCCTAGTTTTCGATTCGTCCGAGTGGAGTCCAGAACCTCATTTCAGTTGCTGGGTACTTCTTGATGCCCTAGCAAGCCTCTGGACCAGCATGATATATGAGGCTGCTCACTTTTGTACCGAGCCCCTCAACGCCCAAGTGAGTCTCCTAGCTTAAGGTTCATCCGAGTGGAGTCCAAAGCCTCATTTCAGATGCTGGGAACTTCTGCCCTAGCAAACCTCTGGACCAGCATCATATAGGAGGCTCCTCACTTTTGTACCGGGCCCCTCAACACCCGAGTGAGTCTCCTAGGTTACGGTTCGTCCAAGCGGAGTCCAGAGCCTCATTTCAGTTACTGAGTACTTTTTGATGCCTTAGCAAGCCTCTAGACCAGTATCATGTAGAAGGCTCCTGACTTTTGTACCAGGCCCCATAACGCCCCAGTGAGCCTCCTAGGTTCCGGTCAGTCCGAGTGGAGTCCAGAGTCTCATTTCAGTTGCTGAGTACTCTTTGATGCCTTAGCAATCCTCTGGACCAACATCATGTAGGAGGCTCCTCAATTTTGAACCTAGCCCCTCAATGCCAAAGTGAGCCTCCTAGGTTTTGGTTCGTCCAAGTGGAGTCTAGAGCCTCATTTTAGCTGCTGAGTACTTCTTGATGCCCTAGCAAGCCTCTGGACCAGCATCATGTAGGAGGCTCCTTACTTTTGCACCGGGCCCCTCAACGCCCAAGTGAGCCTCATAGGTTCCGGTTTGTCCGAGTGGAGTCTAGAGCCTTATCTTCTTGATGCCCTAGCAAGCCTCTAGACCAGCATCATATAGAAGGCTGCTCACTTTTGTACCGGGCCCCTCAACACCCAAGTGAGCCTCCTAAGTTCCGTTTCATCCGAGTGGAGTCTAGATCCTTATTTCAGTTGCTGTGTACTTTTTGATGCCTTAGCAAGCCTCTGGACCAGCTTCATGTAGGAGGCTCCTCACTTTTGTACCGGGCCCCTCAACGCCCAAGTGAGCCTCATAGGTTTCGGTTCGTCCGAGTGGAGTCCAGAGCCTCATTTCAGTTGCTGAGTACTTTTTGAAGCCTTGGCAAGCCTCTGGACCAGCATCATGTAGGAGGCTCCTCACTTTTGTACTGGGCCCCTCAACGCCTAAGTGAGCCTCCTATGTTCCGGTTCGTCCGGGAGGAGTCCAGAGCCTCATTTTAGTTGTTGAGCACTTTTTGATGCGTTAACAATCTTCTGGACCAGCATCATATATGAGGCTCCTCAATTTTGTACCGGGTCTCTCAACGCCTAAGTGAGCCTCCTAGTTTCCGATTCGTCCGAGTGGAGGCCAGAGCCTCATTTCAGTTGCTGGGTACTTCTTGATGCCCTAGCAAGCCTCTAGACCAGCATGATATAGGAGGCTCCTCACTTTTGTACCAGGCCCCTCAACGCCTAAGTGGGTCTCCTAGCTTACGGTTCATCCGAGTGGAGTCCAAAGCCTCATTTCAGCTGCTGGGTACTTCTTGATGCCCTAGCAAACCTCTAGACCAGCATCATATAGAAGGCTCCTCTGAAACAAATTATAGCACGGTGTGTATAAAACTATCTAGAGGGGGGGTGAATAGATTTTAAGCTTTTTACCCAATTTTTCGTGTTAGTCAAAATTACGAAATTACCCCTAAATAGATAAATCAATAAATCAAGTATAAAATGCGAAAATTAAATAACACTTGATTTTTACGTGGAAACCCTCGCGGGAAAAACCACGGGCTAGTAAGTAAGCCTCACTCGAACCTCGAATCCACTAAATGTGTAAAACGATTACAACCTAATCCCGGAAGTAATCACACACCTACCTAATCCCGGTATGAGTGAACCTAATCCAATTTGCTTGCGATCTAAGCAACCTAATCCCGGAAGCTACACACAAGACTTACTTTCTCAATGAAGAGAATAAAACCCTAAGTGAATATATAAATATTCAAATGCAACATAGAGCAAGGGAAACCCTATATGCTTATCTAAGATGATTAATATGCAATTAGAACAATCCTAGATATTAAAAACTAAATGACATGTTCAATCAAATAGTTTAGCTAATCAAGATTAAGCACAAAACCTAATTAGCTATCACAATACAACTTCTCAAACATACATCACACTAATCTCAATCTCTTCAACTATCTCTTTAAGACAAGTAAGCACAAAGAAATATTCCTTCGGTGCTTATCAATACGAGGTCTTCAAAGGGCTTCGAACAATAAACCCGATACCTAGGCTACCCTTACAAAGAACCCCAACATGTGGTTTGTCCACGAAATGAGCCAATCAACAAATGGGAACCTTACAATCTCCCCCTTTGGTTATTTCGTGACAAAACCACTACTCACATTGATTCCTCACATTAAAATAGAAACAACGGGATAACTATGATATTCTATAGTACAAAGAGATAAGAAAATAAAACTTCAAGTCTTCAATCTCTTGTAGAATAATCAAGCCCTGAAAAGAAAGTTTCTAACATTTCCAATACAAGAAAAGTGTGAGATGAATCATGTGAGAACAATACCAAGCATTTGCATTAAAAAATTAGGCACAACATTATGCAATGTATGTGTATGCAATGCTCCCCCTCAACGGGTTACTCCCCCTCAATGTATGTTCTCCCCAATATGCACAATTGCTTCTATATTTTGCAACTCCCCTTACCATATACTACTCTCCCTTTTTGTCATGATATAGGCAGAGGAGTAGTCCCCAACCGGGTCACTCATAGCAACGAGAGATAGTAGCATGCAAGATTTGCATAATTAATATAAGTCACATTATGCATCTCAATTAATTGGAGAGAAACAAGGAGATTTATTTGAAAGAAAATGTGTGAATCAAACATGCTTTGCATACAAGACATGTAGCATTCAAGTCCAAAATACAATGGTATTTGGCAAAGCAAATGACAAAGGTTCTAATAAGAATTCAAACCAATTTCACCAAAGTCATGAGTAAAGCAAGGATATAGAATATATTGATTTCAATTTAAGAACAACTATATCCAACTTTATAAGTGAAACATGGCATGAGCGACTTTGCACCCTTTTTGATTTTTCCGGATAAGATATCCGTATGATAGTAGCCATGGTAAACTAATAAAGAAAGAGAGACATTTGGAGTATAAATTCCTTTGAACGGATACAAGATCCTTTATTCATTTTGAGTCTCATAAGCTTTCACACAAGGTTTTGCATTTTGAGAATATGCAATCATCAATTCATGCTTTTCATGTGAGCATGTTATATGAATTTCATGCTTTTTCATTTGATATTAGCATGTTATTTAAGAATCATCATGTCATGGAGATAATCATAGGTCATTCAAATCATACTTCCTACATACATCTCCTAGTCCAAAAATGCATGTTTGAACATAAATATGACATGGATTGTAAACAAGCAAGGTTCACACTTATTGGATTGAAAACATATATACATATGTGCAACCAAGCTTACTCAAACAATTAGAAGAAGAGGCATAAGTTATTTTGAATTTTTTGCAAGATACAAGAATGCAAAATAGCTCTCTTTGCTTGAGTTCCCCATATGGGGTCAATTAACAAAACACATCACTCCACAAGACATATCCCAATAGATCTACTTAGTGTTTTAAATCGAGTAGCATCTAAGGGTTTAGTAAATAGGTCCGCAAGTTGATCATTAGTACCTACATGTTCAAGTACTATGCATTTATTTTCAACAAGCTCTCTAATGAAATGATGGCGGATGTCAATATGCTTAGTTCTAGAATGTTACACCGGATTCTTGGAAATATTAATGGCACTCATGTTATCACAAAAGAGAGTGAGAGTACCTTGGTTGAATCTGTAAGGATTCCCGTTTTGTTGATTGGCTTATTTCGTGGTCAAACCACATGTTGGGGTTTTGTATGTAAGGGTAGTCTAAGTGTTTAGTGTTGAAGATCAAGACCCTTTCCAAGACCTCAAGAGTACAAGCACCAAAGGTATATATCTAGTGCTTACATTGGCTTGAAGAGATATAGTTGCACACACACACACAACATGCATAACTCTTATTCTTGTATGGTGTGTTTATATTTTGTGTGCATTGTGCTTTATTGATTTATTCAATATCTCTTCTTGCATGTTGAATTGATTGCATCTTGTTATATGATAATGCCATGACATGTTAGGCATTAGGATGCATTCAATACCCACACTTGCACTTCATGTATGTTAGCTTTTAGTGTGGAGTAATTCGTTTCCCTAAGGATGTTCGGAAGCGTCCGCGCGTGCACGGTAATGTGCTTTGATTTGCGCGATGATCGCCGGTGGAGATGCCTTTGGCTTCTCCTTGGTTTCACCATTTTTGGTGAATCGGCGGTTACGTTCGGCGGCCTTGCCGCCGTTCGAAACCGCCGAATGAGACCTGATTGAAATATATCTCTCGGGTCCAAAACGGCGGTTGGGATCGGCGGTTTCCAAACCGCCGAATGAAGTCGCCGAAGTTCCCCTGTTCCACACGGGAGCCATTCGGCGGTTCATTTCGGCGGCCTGGCCGCCGAATGAAACCGCCGATCGGTGCGTTTCAAGGGCAAAATTGTATTTTCACCTGCCCTGTTTTTGGTCTCTATAAATACATCCTTATCTCTGGTTCAGAACACAAGTCTTTGATTATAAGAACCCTAGAGAGATATTTAGAGAGACTTGAGAGAGAAAGCTTAAAGATCATATCTTTATCTCTCTAAACCCATCCCCACATGCATAAATCTTCATCTAAGCATCATCTAGGATCATCTAGCATATGCTAATGCATGGGACTTCTTCAACACACATGGTATGATTTGTTGAACACTTTTATCTTACATAATTAGTGTTTCTACTTATCAATTTTATCTCATATTTTACTTATATGTGTTTAGATTAATTTCTACATATAAGATTGAGATTATGTGTTGATTGGGTTTTTATTTGTTAGCTAGGCTTTAATGTTCATATGCCATCTAGCTAATTGATCTCATTTATTGATTGAGATTATTTTTCATAGCTTATTTGATTAGGTCATTATTGCCTAAAAGCTATGCCATGAACATTCTTGTGTGATGTATTGATAACTAGGTTGATAGATTGTTTTTTAATCAACTAGTTAATCCTTTGAATGTTTGTGGGTTTTATATGATAGCTTTGTATCTAGGATTGGTGATCCTTTACTTAGCTAAAGTTATATGCCATGTCATATAGCTATATGTGATATCTAGGATTGATTATATTGTCATCTTATAATCCTAGGTAAGCATTTAGAGTACCCTAGCTCTTATTGCATTAATTGAATATTCATACATATTCACATAGGGTTGTGCATCTCTTTTGAGAGATTGAAGTCTTGGGGCTAAGTGTGCTTAGGCCTCAAGCAAATTGGACTAGAGCCGCTATAAAAGGCCCGCGTGGTAGATTAGAGGGTGCTCACGCCAAGAGTAGTGTATCAGGGGATATCACTAGGGATTGAACCAAGAGTGGCGATTGGTAGTGTCCATAGCCTGAGGTTATCTAGGGTGAGGGTCCGAGAATCACTTGAGGGTGTAACCGTCTTTTCATATAGTGGATTTCGAGGTCCGAGTGTGGCGCACTTAACAGCCCGTGGTTTTTCCCAGTGGTTGGGTTTTCCACGTATACATCAAGTGTCTTTTACTATTTCCGCATCTTATTACACTTGTATGTTTTGTTGACTTGCTAGGGGTATTTTCGTAAAATTGACATGCATGCGAAAATTGGGTAATAATTAGATAAAATCTATTCACCCCCCCTCTAGCTTTATATTGATGAACACACCTCGAGTATTTTAAGAACTTTCAGAATCCATAGTCTACTAGCATTTGCTTCATCCATAGAAGTTGTGTGCATCCACTCCCCGCGGCTATGTACTCGGCCTCGGCCGTGGACAAGGAAATCGAGTTTTGCTTCTTGCAAAACCAAGACACCAAGTTGTTGCCTAGAAAGAATCAACCGCCCAATGTACTCTTCCTATCATCACAATTTCCTGCCCAATCCGCATTACTAAAGCCCACAAGACTAGCATTAGTGTCAAAAGAGTACCAAATCCCATAGTTGGATGTCCCATTCACATAGCGAATGATTCTCTTTACGGAAGAGAGATGGGACTCCTTAGGATCCGCTTGGTACCTAGCACACACACCCACACTAAAGGATATATCGGGCCTACTTGCGGTCAAATAAAGCAAGCTACCAATCATGCCACGATATAACGTTTGTTCCACACTTTTACCACTAGCATCCTTGCTTAGCTTCAAAGTGGTACTCATGGGTGTATCACAATGTTTGGCATTTTCTAAACCAAACTTCTTCACTAAGTTCTTAGCATATTTGGCTTGGGTTATGAAAATCCCATCATTCATTTGCCTAATTTGCAAACCTAGGAAGTAACTACGCTCACCAACAAGACTAATCTCAAATTCATGAGACATGACATCAACAAATTGTTGGACCTTGGTGTTGTTGGTGGAGCCAAAGACTATATCATCAACATAGATTTGAGCTATGAAAAGCTCATCATTGTCTTTCTTGATGAATAATGTCTTGTCAACCCTACCCCTTGTGTAGTTATTGTCAACAAGAAATTGAGTGAGGCGCTCATACCAAGCCCTCGGTGCTTGTTTCAACCCATATAGTGCCTTCTTGAAGCGATAGACATGGTTGGGGTGGTGTGCATCCACAAACCCCTTGAGTTGTTCAACAAACACTTCCTCTTGTAAGAAGCCATTGATGAAGGCACTCTGGACATCCATTTGGTGCAATTTGAACTTGTGCACATAAGAATGGACAAGAGAAGCCTAATGGACTCTAAACGTGCAATAGGAGCAAAAGTCTCCTCAAAGTCGATACCCTCAATTTGAGAGTACCCTTGTGCTACAAGTCTAGCCTTGTTCCGCACTATGTTACCATTCTCATCGGATTTGTTCCTATAAATCCACTTAGTGCCTATCACATGAGTGTTTTTAGGCCTAGGAACTAGAGTCTAAACCTCATTCCTTTCGAATTGGTTTAGCTCTTCTTGCATGGCAAGAACCCAAAATTCATCATTTAAGGCTTCATCAACCTTTTTGGGCTCAATTTGAGAGGTGTAGCATGCGTAGCTAATTAGATTAGCTATTTGACGTCTAGTTCTAACACCCTCATTCACATCTCCAATAACATCCTCTTTGTTATAGAGCCTTCTAACCCATGGAGCGGGTTCATTAGAGTCCAAGAGAGGGACTCTAGTAATAGGTTGTGTGACTTCATTAATGTCATTGGACGTCCCAACATTGGGAGTCACCACAACCCTCTCCAAAGGAGAGTCATCATCTAAAACTTCCTCCTCCTCATGGTCATGAGACTTGAGCCTTGTATCATCAATAACAACATTCGATGATTCCATGACGGTTCGAGTCTTCAAGTTGAAAACTCTATAGGCTCTACTATTCAAGGCATAGCCAATAAAGATACCCTCATCACTCTTAGCATCAAACTTGCCAAGTTGATCACGGTCATTTAAAATGTAGCATTTGCTTCCAAATGTGTGGAAGTAGCTCACATTTGGCCTCTTGCCTTTCCATAACTCATAGGAGGTGTTTCTAGATCCGAGCCTTAGGAAAACACGATTCCCTATATAGCAAGCAGTATTGACGGCTTCGGCCCATAGGTTCCTAGGGATGTTGTTGCTAAGCAACATTACTCGGGCCATCTCTTGAAGGACCCTATTCTTCCTCTCAACAACTCCATTTTGTTGAGGTGTCCTAGGAGCCGAGAACTCATGGGAGATGCCTAAGCTATTGCAATAGCTTTCAAAAGAGGCATTCTCAAATTCCTTCCCATGGTCACTTCTAATCCATTTAATGCTTTTAATGTTAGAATTCATTTCATTTTGTATTTTAGTACAAAGCATTTTAAACTTATCAAAAGTTTCAGATTTTTCTCTAAGAAAATATGTCCATGTAAATCTAGAGAAATCATCAACACAACTGTAAGGTTCCCATTTGTTGATTGGCTCATTTCGTGGACAAACCACATGTTGGGGTACTTTGTAAGGGTAGCTTAGGTATTGGTTTCATAGTTCGAAGCCCTTTGAAGACCTCGTATTGATAAGCATCGAAGGTAAATTTCTATGTGCTTTCTTTTCTTTAAAGAGATTAGTTGCACACACTCACTTAACATACATTGCATATGTGTGCATTCTCTTTACTTGTCACATTTCACACTTGCACTTATGTGTTATATTTTGTTGTGTGTATTTGTGTCTTGTTGTCTTGTAATTCGTTTCCCGATAGTTTTCGGAAACGTTCGCGCATGCACTAGAATGTGCTTGGTTTAGCGCGAGGACCGCCTACGGAGAATGTCCTTGGCTTCTCCTTGGTTTTCACCTTTGTTGGTGATCGGCGGTTATGATCGGCGGTCTGGCCGCCGAATGAAACCGCCGTTTGCTTCCAGTAGTGTATGGAGCAATTCTGCGGTTGGATCGGCGGTCTCGACCGCCGTTCGAAACCGCCGTTCAAGACCTGATTGATTTTATCTCTCGGCCTAATTCGGCGGTTGAAACGGCGGTCACGCATGAAACCGCCGTTTTCACACCTGATTGATTTTTCATCTCAGGTTTGATTCGGCGGTTGGATCGGCGGTCACGAAACCGCCGAATGAAACCGCCGTTGGTCCCCTGTTCCTCTCGGGCCAATTCGGCGGTTATGAACGGCGGCCTGGCCGCCGATTGAAACCGCCGATCGGTGCGTTTCAGGGGCAAACTTGTCTTTTCACATGCTCTGTTTTTCATGCCTATAAATACATCACTTTCTCTTGTTCTGAATGTGACTCTTTGATTATCAAGAACCCTACTTTCAAAAGAGAGAATTTTAAGAGAGAAAGCAATCAAGTTTGCTCATTAAACACTCAAACAAAAATCCATTTGCATCAAAGTTCATCTAGCATTCTCTAGCATATCTAGGATGCTTGCTTGCATGGGTCTTTGATCATCACACTTGCTTTGGTAAGTTTTTCACTATTATCATGCATAATTAGTGTTTAATTTATTATGGCATCTCTTTTATTACTTGATTGTTCTTAGATTATTATCTAATATTCAAGATAGAGATTGTTGTGTTGATTTGATTGAGTGTTGTTTTTATGATAGATATCTAGGTTTCTCTAATCTATGATTATCTATGCTAATTGACATGTCATTTAGCTTTAATATCTAGGTTTGTGTTTAATTGCATATTCATCATCTTAGATAAGCATATAGGGTTTCCCTTGCTCTATGTTGCATTTGAATATTCATATATTCACTTAGGGTGTTAATCTCTTTTTAGAGAATTAAGTCTTGTGTTGTGACCGGGATTATGTTGCTTAATTCACAAGCAATCGGACTAGGTTCACTCATACCGGGATTAGGTAGGTGTGTGATTACTTCCGGGATTAGGTTGTAATCGTTTACACATTTAGTGGATTCGAGGTTCGAGTGTGGCTTACTTACTAGCCCGTGGTTTTTCCCGTGAGGGTTTCCACGTAAAAATCAAGTGTTATTTAATTTTCGCATTTTATACTTGATTTATTGCTTTATCTATTTAGGGGTAATTTCGTAATTTGGACTAATACGAAAAATTGGGTAAAAAGCTTAAAATCTATTCACCCCCCCTCTAGATAGTTTTATACACACCGTGCTATAATTTGTTTCACAAACAAAAATGTATCTCTTTCCACCTAAACTCTCGGTCTGCATAGGACCCATGAGATCCATGTGGAGAAGCTCTAGGGGCTCCTTGGTGGAGAGATACTTGCCCTTTTTGTGCATGCTTTAGTTTGTGAAAGTTATTAAAATACTCGAGGCGTGTTCAATATAAAGCTAGAGGGGGGGTGAATAGATTTTAGCTATTATTACCCAATTTTCGCATGCAAGTCAATTTTACGAAAATGCCCCTACTAGTCAAAAATACATACAAGTGTAATATAGTGCGGAATTTAAATAACACTTGATGTATACGTGGAAACCCAACCACTGGGAAAAACCACGGGCTGTATAGTGCGCCACACTCGGAACTCGAAATCACTAATTGAAATGAAGTTTACAACCTATGTAGACCTCGTCTAACATTCCGGTCTGTAACCCCTCACTTCTACCCAGCGGGCCTTTATTAGCAACCCTATTCCAATTTGCTTGAGGCCTAAGCACTCTTAGCCTCAAGACTTACTTCTCTAAGAAGAGAAACAACCTATGTGAATATATATATGAATATTCAAATAACAAACAAGGCTAGGTAACCTTAGATGCTTATCTAGGATGATGATATAATCAATTTAATCAACCCTAGATATCAATTGCTAAATGACATGTCAAATAGCTTAGCTAATCAAGATTAATTAAAAACCTAATTAGCTATCACAAACAACACTCAATTAATTTTCATCACAAATAATCTCTAACTTGTATCTAGCATATAATCAAAAGCATACAAGTAATTAAAGAGATGTATTAATATGAAAAACACTAAAGTAATATGAAATTAGTGAAGAACATACCAAATAAGATGTGATGATTCAAAACCATGCATGGATCAATTCTATGAAGGCATAGAAGATCAAATATGAAATTTGATGCAAAAGGGAATTGATTTGAGTGTTTAAAGATAGGTTCTTGATTTGATTTTTTCTCAAAAATCTCTCTTGAAAGATTAGGGTTCTAATTGCTCAAGAAACTTATTCAGAGATTGAGAAAACAAGATATTTATAGACATCAAGAATTGGGCATGTGAAAAGACACTTTTGCCCCTGAAACGCACCGTTCGGCGGTTTCAATCGGCGGCCAGGCCGCCGATGACGACCGCTGAATTGAGCTCGTGAAGAACAGAGCATTAACGGCGGTTTCATTCGGCGGTTACGTGACCGCCGATACAACCGCCGAATCAAACCCGAGAGATTAAAATCGATCAGGTATGAACGGCGGTTTCGAACGGCGGTCGTGACCGCCGATCTTGACCGCATAATTGCTTCAGACCAATCTGGACTGAAACGGCGGTTTCATTCGGCGGCCAGGCCGCCGATAATAACCGCCGATCACCAACAATGGTGAAAACCAAGGAGAAGCCAAGGGCATTCTCCATAGGCGGTCTTCGCGCGAAACCAAGCACTCATTAGTGCAAGCGCGGACGTTTCCGAACAATGTCGGGAAACGAATTATAAGGCACATATACACACAACAAGATATATCAACCAAAGTGCTAGTGTGTAAAGTGACATGTGAAGAGATGCACATAAAAATAAGCAAGTATGCAATCATAGCAAGAATGCTAAGTGAGTGTGTGCTACTAAATCTCTTCAAAGAAAAACAAGCACAAGAGATTATACCTTTGGCGTGCTTGTATCTTGAGGTCATGGAAGGGCCTTTGATCTTCAACACTAATCACTTAGACTACCCTTACATTCAAAACCCCAACATGTGGTTTGACCACGAAATAAGCCAATCAACAAAACGGGAATCCTTACAGTTTGTTTTCCTTGTTGGCAAAGTCCACAAACACCATTGACTTTCTTCCCAGGCTTGGGAAGGCCACACACAACATTGAACTTATCTAAGATATTTAGATCCTGAAAGTTCATGTGGCCAAGTCTTTCATGCCATAACTCAATTTGCTCATCCTTGGACACATTGTTTGAGACTATTCTAGCTTCAAGACAATAACAATTGTCACTAGATCTCATACCTTTCAACAAGGTTTGTTCATCGGGCTTTAGGATTGAGCAATCATCTTTTCTAAACAAGACGAAATATCCTTCATCACTTAGATGTGAAATGCTTATTAAATTGGCTTTCAAGCCATCAACAAATAAAGCATCGGATAAAGAGGGTAATCCGGGAACGAAAATGGTTCCTTTCCTTACAACTTTCTTTTTGGATCCATCACCAAAAGTGACATATCCTCCTTCCTCCATAACAAGAGTCTCGAAGAAACTCTTGTTTCCCGTCATGTGCCTAGAGCACCCATTATCTAAATACAAAAAATTAGAAGAATTTGCCTTCAAGGCTATTTGAGCAACATGGCAAACATTTTCATTCTTTCTAATCCACCTAGAAACAATCTTAGCTTTCTTAGTGGTCTTTGGTACATGGGCTCTAGATGTCCTAGGATCATGCATAATAATATTATCATTCCTAGGAACATGCATCATGGCTCTTTTCTTTTTCTTCTCTATCATGCTTCTAGTTTTGCACATTTTTATATATCGAAAGCAATGTGGTCTAATATGACCATCAAATCCACAAAAGTGACATATATGAGTAAAATAAGGAATCATACCTTGTCCTTGTCTTTGTGGATGAAAGGGTTCAATCCTTCTTCATTGTTGAACCGGTCTAGATTGCTTCCTAGCTTGAGGTTGCATGATAGGTCTCTTTCTTTTGTGAGCCAATTGTGGAGGAATGTTGGCTTGAGGGACCCTAGGGGGTTGAGCTTGAGTTTGCCTTCTTGGCCCCATCTTCACTTGTGCATTTGAACATTGTCCTACTTCTAACTTCTTCCTAGGAATTTGCACATATGAAGTTTCTTCATTCTTCAAACTCTTGACAAACACGGTCTTGTTAGAGGTTGAGATCTTCTTGCCATCTTCATACCCAAGACCCCCTTGTCACATGGACTCTTTCCAACACCAAGCATATGGTCAAGCTTCTTGGTGCTTGAATCCATCCTAGTCATAGACTCTCTTACTTCTTCAAGTTCCCTCTTTAGGCTTTCTTCATTCCTCCTAAATAAGACTAACTCCTCTCTTAGCTTATCTTCCATCTTCTTGAATTTTTCCACTTGTTCACCTAAGTGGTCATTATGAGATGCAAGCTCAAGATTTTCTTCTCTCAACATTTTGATCTTTCCTGTGCTCTTGATTGCTAAATCATTAAACTCGGCATGAAATTTAGCAAGCACCTTTTTCTCCACAAATCCATTTATGGAGTTCGAAGAGGAATCACTTTCTTCTTCACTTGAGTCATTTTCCTCTTGACTCATTTCCTCTCTCTCACTAGCACTTTTGCTTTTATGGGAGGAGGCAAAAGCTAGAGATTAGCCATGAGCTCTTCATCATCCGAAGACTCATCTCCCTCATAGGAGTCATCACTACTTCCACTCCAAGTGGCGGCCATCACTTTTACCTTTTTCCTCTCATTGTCATTTGCACATTCAGGGGCAAAGTGACCTATGCCCCCACACTCGAAACATCGGACCCCTCCCTTTTGAAACAAATTATAGCACGGTGTGTATAAAGCTATCTAGAGGGGGGTGAATAGATTTTACGCTTTTTAACCCAATTTTTCGTGTTAGTCAAAATTACGAAAATGCCCTCAAGATAATATAACCAAGCAATTGTAATATGGTGCGGAAATTAAAACAACACTTGGTTTTTTACGTGGAAACCCTCACGGGAAAAACCACGGGCTATGTAAGTAAGCCACACTCGAACCTCGAATCCACTAAATGTGCAAACGATTACAACCTAATCCCGGAAGTAATCACACACCTACCTAATCCCGGTATGAGTGACCTAGTCCAATTTGCTTGCGTTCTAAGCAACCTAATCCCGGATGCTACACACAAGACTTACTTTCTCTATGAAGAGAATACAACCCTAAGTGAATATATGTAAATATCCAAAATGCAACATAGAGCAAGGGAAACCCTAAATGCTTATCTAAGATGATTAATATGCAATTAAGAACAATCCTAGATATCAAAACTAAATGACATGTCAATTAGTTTAGCTAATCAATATTAAGCACAAAACCTAATATGCTAGCACAATACAACTTCTCAAACATACATCATACTCATCTCAATATTGTATCCAAAGCATACAAAATAATCAACAAGTAATTAATTGAGATTGCTAGATAAGAGAAACACAAAACATGTAGATATTAGTGAAAAACTTACCAAGCAAAGTATGATGAAGATTCCATGCAAGATGACATCTAGATGATCCAAGATGATGCTAGATGATGATTGATGATCATGAAAAAGTGTTTGAGAGATTAAAAATGAGTTCTTTGTGTATTTTTCTTCTCTTGAAAAATATCCTAAGTATAGAATATGAATATGAACTCTCTTGGCTGACTAAAGTCAAAGTGTTATATATATAGGGGCCATAAGTGAAGTGTTGTCGTTTTGAAAACGCACCAAAAAATTGCTCTGTGCGCTGGTGGCCTTGTGTTGGACGACGGCCAAGACCAGCGCACACGCACATTTTTGCATTGCGCTGGACGACATGCGCTCACACAGGCGCCATACCAGCGGAGCCACACTGGGCGATCAGCGCTGGTGACCTTGCGCTGGTGTAGACCAGCGCACGACCGGCGACAGAGAACTGGAACGATCTGCGCTGGTGGGCTGCGCTGGTGTGGACCAGTGCACGACCAGCGGCAGCCACTGGGCGTTTTGTGCCAGTGAGCGGCGCTGGACGTCAGCGCAGGTGGACAGCGCATAGCCCACAACTTTGAACCCCACAGCCAATCATGCAAGGGGAACAAAGTAAACTAAGATGCATCCTAAAAGCCTAAATGCTATGATGTTATAAACACCAGATGCAATCATTATACCAAGCAAGAAGAGATGTAAATAGGCATTGATGCACAACAAAAAGAAACACAACATACAAAGATTCAACATATGCATGATTTGGAGTGTGTGCAACTATCTCTTCAAGACAAGTAAGCACTTAG
>VAHF01000227.1:0-69326 GCA_008009225.1 Acer yangbiense | reverse complement strand
TCAATGATCTTAAATAATTAAATAAGAAATATTTAGAGCATCTTCAAAAGATTATATTTTCACTCTTCAAATGTCTATTTGCTTACCTATGTGTCAATTTGAAGAGTGAAAAAAAAGGAGCCCCTCCAAAAGACTCTTCAATTAGAAATAGAGTTATAGTATTTTAATGAAAGCACTCAAATTCCTCCCCCAACAAATGTAATCACCCTCCAATTTTTTCAAGTTAGAAATAATAATATGTTATTATTAAGTATTCAATATTAGTCTCATTTTAAAGATCTAGATGAGACCCTTCTAATGGTATAATTTTTATGATGATAAAATTTATAAATTAAAACTTTGACAGTTGATTTGAGTCCTTTTTATAATTAACACCTTTTAACTTTTGTTTTCAATATTGGGGTTTCACCCTTGAAATAGTGTCTTCCCCTCTTCCCAGTTCCCAATCACCCTTGAAATATTATCTTCCTCACTCTCAGTCTCACACCCTCACACCCTCCTTATATAGCTCCACCTGTGTTTATTGTAAATCCGCCCTTGAATCTCCTGTTTCGTTCTTCACACCCAACAGTTTTGTTTGCCTCTAGTCAACATGCTTCCTTCCTTACGTAGTGTAAAGTGTTTGCTTCCATGCTACATCTCTTCCCAATCACCCTCCACCCGTGTTTTACTTTTGGTTCCGGTTTAGATTGTTTGTTTTACCTTTGAATATTGAGTTAGGTTTCTTCGATTGGCCAGGTAATGGAGCATAAATTGTCGTTGGAAGATACTGCGGTTCCTATTTCTTGGAAAGGAAGAAGACCTCCGGGGAGGCCACGGTATAAAACTATGGCCAAAAAGTGCGTATTCATAGCGAACCCCTTTCTTGTTCAAGTGGCGAACAGAGACATCCATCACTATGATGTTCTTTGAATGGTAGTGACGACAATTGCGTGGAGAAGGTGGAGCATCCAAAGTGATGCTAGTGTATCTGCCAAATTTTTGGTAGATATGTTGGATTGAAATTTCACTATAAGCCACTAGTAATGAAAATAATGTATTGATCGTGTAAGGGTTATGTTCAGAAAGCTATTATATATTAATTTTCTGATGAAGTTTTCGAATTGAATATACATGGTTGCACATTACAAAGAACTACCATTGCACGTTATACCATTCAAATTATTTATTTTAATTTTTCATTCATACAATATATCCCATACATTATCCCATACTTAAAAGTTGGTGTTCGGTCGTTTGAATCCCCACTGTGAGTAAATGAAATGAATACTTACATCTGTATATCTGTTATTGGGTTACCGAAAATGTCGCAAATGAATTTTCATCACATTCAAACAATTGTCATTATCACTTTCATTAAGATGTTCTTTTACACAATTTACCCAACTCAATATGTAACACATGCAGTGTAATAAATCATTGCAACATTTGCACAACGCATAACACGATATCGGTGTACAAAATAGTAAACCTTATTTATATTGTAACCAACCCTCTCCGGGTGACATAGAGACATAGACATTACATACTACGATTAGTTTCGAACCAGATGTGTTGAATCCGGTTTCATGTTCGAAATCAGTCATTTTCTGTCGTTCAATCTCGAGGGTCGATCGAGTAATATCCTAATGCTTTGTTTTAACCTTTCTATGTTCGTGTCTTCTGGATAGGGGTTAACGTGACAAACCTAATTTGTTGCTGACAGAATTGATTTTGCTTGCTTTGTAGAGCATAATGACATTTGATGTGATGGCCCAGAGGGATTTTGACAACCCAAAAACCAATGGCCACGCTTTTTCTGGCTCAATGCCGGTCTACAAATAGTCAAATACACTCATTACCTCTTCGTGTAGGCGTGTAGCCTTGCAAAACAGGAATGGACGGTTGAATACTTGAATCTGTGTTAATCAATTTAAATTGCGTCATCAAATCCTTATACTCCCAACGCAATCATATCATATCATATATATATATGTAAGGACCTCAAGTTTTGATTGGCTTATTTCGTGGACAAACCACATGTGGGGCTTGATGTAAGGGTAGCTTAGGCATTTGATGGTTGGTGATTTTCACAACCAAGGCCCTCTCAAGACCTCAAGTGAAGAAGCACCAAAGGTAAATTCTAGTGCTTACTTGCTTTGAAGAGATCTAGTTGCACACACTCACAACTCATGCATATCTCTAATACTTGTATGTTGTGTGTTTTTATATGTGTGCATGCATGTTCTTGAACATCTCTTCTTGCATGTTTTTATTGATTGCATCTTGTTCATTGAAATGCCATGACATGTTTAGGCATTAGGATGCAAAGTTATGAAGTCTCTTCATGCATGTTTAAATGATTGCATCTTGTTCATTGAAATGCCATGATATGTTTAGGCATTAGGATGCAAAGTCATGAATTATATTCATGCATGTTTTATTGATTGCATCTGGTTCAATGACAATGCCATGACATGTTAGGCATTAGGATGCATTCACATCCCACACTTGCACTTCATGTATGTTAGTCTTAGTGTGGTGTAATTCGTTTCCGTTTGTGTGATCGGAAACGTCCGCGCTTACACGATGGTGTACATGTCTTAGCGCGATGGTTGACCACTTGAGAAGGTCTCATTCTTCTCTTGGATAAGTGTTAGATTTGGTTTGGTTATTTGGAGTAAGTGTCTAGTTTCAAAAGATTGGATTTCAATGATTTACATGTTTTTCAAAACTGACATTTGTATGGTCTTGTGATCATAACTTTTTATAAAAAGATTGAAATTGAGTTTTGTAAAATGCTGGACAAACTAGACACCCATACCTTTCCAACGGTATATTATTCGTAATATTTCATGATCGTTTGGATTGGTTTTGAAATCTCCAAAGTGACCACTAAAACAGGGCATCTATGCTGTTTTCCAAATCTGACCTTTGGTCACTCTAATGACCATAACTTTTTCTACAGACATCGAAATGTCATTCCATAAATTGGAGTAGAAAGTAGACTTCCATACCTTTCCAACGATATATCATACGAAAGGTTTTGATGTCGTTTGGTCATGTTTCGGAGTGCTCGAATCTTGAGCTGTTGCGCTGTCGCGCCTGCGCGCTGGTGTGACGCTTCTCGTCCAGCGCCAATCGTCCAGCGCTTTTCATCCAGAGATGTTGCGCTTGTTTAGCGCTGGTGGGGCGCATGACGTCCAGCGCAATGCTCCGCCCCTGTTTCGTAATTTTGCCATATCTCACTCATTTGGAGTCCGATTTGGCTCATTTTTGGAGCAAAAGTCACGAAATTTATAGGGCTATTATCTTAGCACTATAAATACATCTCTTTCTCTCATTTGTATTCAAGGAAACAAAAGATACACAACCCTAGAAAGAGATTGAGAGTCTCCTAGAGAGAGAAAGCTTCAAGAAAGCTTCTTTGACTCTCCAAACCCAAAACCCATCTCCATCTTGCATCATTCAACATCATTTGAGCATGGGTCTTCATGGTTTCATGTCTAGGTAAGTTAGAACTTCATTGAATATCATTTAATGTTCTTCTTACTCTAGATTAGGTATTTATTGCATGATTAAATACCTAGACTATATTTATTGCATATATTTATGAGTCTTGATAACATGATTGGGTTTGTATTTTGATAGCTTAATTGATTAGGTCATTTTTCCTAAAAGCTAAGTCATAAACATTCTTGTGTGATTTATTGATAACTAGGTTGATAGATTGTCTTTTAATCAACTAGTTAAGCTTTTGAATGTTTGTGAGTTGTTTGTTGACAATTAGGTAGCTAGAATCATCTTGCATCTAATTGAGTCCTCATGTGTGCTCATGTAGGATTATTTTGTGATAGCTAGGCTTTAATGTTTATATGCCATCTAGCTAATTGATCTCATTTGTTGGTTGAGATTATTTTTCATAGCTTATTTGATTAGGTCATTATTGCCTAAAAGCTATGCCATGAACATTCTTGTGTGATGTATTGATAACTAGGTTGATAGATTGTCTTTTAATCAACTAGTTAATCCTTTGAATGTTTGTGGGTTTTTTGTGATAGCTATTGTATTTAGGATTGGTCATCCTTAACATAGCTAAAGTTGTATGCCATGTCATATAGCTATTTTGATATCTAGGATTGATTTTATTGTCATCATATAATCCTAGATAAGCATCTAAGGTTCCCTAGCTTTATTTGCTCTTTGAATATTCATTGCATATTCACATAGGGTGTTTGATCTCTTCGGAGAAGTAAGTCTTGTGTGATAGACCGGGATTAGGTCGGACACCGGGATTAGGTGGTCACATGAGCAAATTGGACTAGGTCCACTTTTACAGGCCTGCGGGTAGTGGTAGCGGGATATTGGCCGGGATTAGGCTGTCAAACCTGGATTAGGTTGTATACGTTATCACAATTAGTGGATTCGAGGTTCGAGTGTGGCGCACTTACCAGCCCGTGGTTTTTCCCGTGAGGGTTTCCACGTAAAAATCAAGTGTCGTTTATATTTCCGCACCATATTACACTTGATTATTGTTTTGTGAATTGGGGTTATATTTGTAATATTGACTAATCCGAAAATTTGGTAACAACGGATTAACAACCCTTTCACACACCCTCTAAGTCATATTTTAAAAGACACGCACGCGTAAATGGGAATTCATTATTCCTTTCAATATATATAATGATAGAGTTTCACAGCTCCACTTAATAATGAATTTACAATTTCAAAAAAAGCCTTAATTATATCAATGCATGCACTTAATTAATAACTAATGAACTTACAATTTCAAAAAAGCCTTAATTATATCAATGCATGCACTTAATTACTAAATAATCATCATATAATAATATATATTTATATATAATAATAGAGTTTCACAGCTCCACTTAATAATGAATTTACAATTTCAAAAATGCCTTAATTATATCAATGCATGCACTTAATTAATAACTAATGAACTTACAATTTCAAAAAACTTGAGAACTTCAAAAGCCTCGATTTATAAATTATAAATTCTAACCCAACTTTAAAGTTCAAATACATTCACAACACTAACCCCACGGTTGTTTTAAGGCATCGTTTTTCGGAATGGATAGGAATTTCCAAGGCGAAGCAGCGGTCAGCCGAGATCGAATATACTCCTTTCTTGACGCGATTTTACAAGTATTCAGTGAATTGGAGGAAGTGCGAACTCACATTTCTGGGCATTTAAACACAGCCGTGGTTTTGTTATGGACAAAATTCATCCAGGTAATTGATGACACACATAGACTAATCGCGGACTTTGAGAGGGAGATGGGTCGTCCTTTATCACCGTCTCATCCTCCCCATTAGGTCATTAAAAGTACTGTAAACGAACACATGTAGGCTGTTTGTCTTTACCTTATCAAATTTTACGTATGGAAATTTTGACTAGTGGGTTCAACTACTGTATATTGCAAGTTGGGATGCGATGTTTTTAAGTTTGGAATATGTAAACGAAAACCTTCACCTTGTGTTTTCTATGTTTTTATCTTTGAATTTGGTGTAGTGGTTTGCAAATGAAATGTCGTAGATAAATTTCTGCATCCCTAGTGAAGTTCTTGTATGAGTTTCCCCATCACATGGGGAAGACGAACCAAATCATGCGACGCATGCATTTCAAGTGTCTTCACGCATCCATTTACCACCAAAATGAGTTAAAACTTTATTATTTTAACAGGAAATTCAAGCCAATTACCCATTTTGTGTTCAGGTTACCTGCAACACAAAATCCGTTGTTTCACACTGTTATTAGTTTACCGATTACAAATTGTGTCTAATGTCTTTTCAACTCTTTATCTTTTCAACTCTTATCGTGATAGAATAAACGTTCAACCTATGGGACAAAAGGGTTAGAGCATCTCCAATGGTATCCTCAAAAGTGAGAGAGTAATGAACATTTGCCCAGAAAAACAGTCAAACAGAGTCAATAATCAAATTGCCTGTTCACTTGGTATCGGCCAATCATTAGTACATACCCACAGTACATGTCATCGTCAAGCGTAATTCTTTACAGCGTAATGGATTAATCGTGTTTGCGTAATAACTAAGAACGTTGGTGGTCGATCGAATGTAATTTTACCGCCTATTAATATTTCTGTATATACCTTCAAAATACATATATACGAAGATTATGTATTAGTATTGGTTAGTAATAAGATTATTATATTAGTTTTACAATCAACGATAGAATCTTCTGGTTTTGTAAATTATTGTTAAACGATAGAATCTTCTGGTTTTGTAAATTATTGTTAACAATAAAATACTAATTTTTGTACATCAGTTTTTTAAAATTCAAATTGAGCTGTAAATAAAAAGGGGTATAAATAAATTAGGGGTGCCCTAGCTTTTTTTATAGGTGCAAATATCTGCACTGTTTTTAAATATATCACAACCACCTCAACAAAACAGCAAACCACAAAATGACCCGGTTTTACAAATTTGGACACGCGGAGATCGCAAATGGGTTTCGGATTAGATGGAAATTTTTTTCCGTCTATTTGAAAATCACCATACTACCTCATGTAAAAAAAAATTAGAGTTTCACAGCGCCACATGTCGCCGTGAGGGAGTTTTGGTATTAAATTATATATTTATATTTAACTTTAAAATATTTAATCAATTAATTAAAATGATTTTGATTTTAGTTGAATCATATAATAATTGTTATTCTTCCTATGAAGCTCTTAGTTATCCAATGCCATTATAATTGTTATTAACTCTTGGAAGCTCTTAGGTATCCAATGCCATTAAGAATAAACTCTTAGGTAATACCATTAATAAACAAGGCTCTTCGTTTCCACCACTACCAATAATTGATTCATTGGTTATAAGTTGTAACCACCGACTCAAATTCTAATAATGTTGGATACATCATGGTAATTAATAATTAAAAGAAATCTTTTTTATTTATATAAATTCTCATGCCTCAGAAGGTTTGGCAATTAATTCATTAATTTGGTTTTTAATATGTTATTGCTCCCATTTTAAAAAATTATTAGTAATTGTAGCATTCAATTCACCCTTATTGTCCATTAATAATTCTTGATTCGTTATCTCTAAATACTCTTCCATTCAATTTATTATTAATTTTTTGAGATAATTATTCCTTATCTCTACGAACTCTTCACTTCCTCTGTAATGATAACAGCAAATTTTTCCTATTTAATAATTTTCTAAGATCAACTTAATGTGAGGAATGTACCGGATTCAATGGTTGTAGAATTTGAAACATCTAAATTATTAAGATTATTAGGTAATACTTACTGAATCTAAAAAAAACCATCGAGTACACTTGGCACAAAAATTGAAAGGTGAATGGTCTCTATAAATTATCCAAAATTGAGCTAAATAATAACCTAAATAGCTTAATTATATTATGAAATGAGATATTAGGAGATAATTTAATAAAAAAGGTCCAATTGAGAAAAATAAAACAAAGCCTGTGCATCGCACATGTTGACATACTACTATACTAGTTACATATAATAATAACATCATTTTTTTCAAATAGAAGATTCAAATCAAAAGTAATTCTTCGCCATTGATCTGATGCCAAAGGAATTTCAGTAATTGTGATGGCAAAGGAATTTCAAAAGTAATTGTGATAATTATATTAGTTGTACACGAATGTACCAAGTCAGTTACACGAATATAACAGACTTAGTTTATTCGTGTATACGTATAGTCTGTTATATTCGTGTATACGTATAGTCTGTTATATTCGTGTATACGTACTTACTCCACAACTTCTACCGTGTAAGCATTAAAAAAAATGTATTTATGAATCCGGCACCTGGAAGAACATCTATAACACTCAAACTCCAGAGTGCATTTTTGCTCACCCATACTAACTAGGGTGAACCATTACATCCACTACAGGTGTTGACACATGTCCCAAACACAACCCAAAGTCTAAAGTTAACCCAAAGTTTGGGACACGTGTCAACACCTGGAGTGGGTGGTAATGGTTCACCCTAGTTAGTGTGTTCTAAGTTTGACCGCTATTGCAGTGGGTGTTAACTATGTTATGATAAAGTTGTGTCTGGGTATAAGAGGGGTTCTGTGCAGCGCAATGCATGATGCTGCCACGTCAGCACATTTTCTGACGTGGCAGGATGAGGGTGGGGGAGGCATCGTGCATCCGATGCAACCAGGTTTTAGACAATTGACCAACTTTGATTAGTCGACTTTACACATCACATCAATACTTTGCATTTAATGGATGCCATAATTACATTTAATAATAAAATCATTATTTTTTATATATTTATTTAATCTAAAGGAATTCTTAGCCATTGATCTGGTGTCAACGCCAATTTTATAGCAAATCCAACTGGTCAATTGGATTTTGTAAATAGTTTTTATTTCTAAATTTGAATTTATCAAAACTTGAACGGTATTTATTTTTTAATTGCAATTAAACCAAAAAGGTTAATTGCAATTTATTTGTGAAAGAGCAAACCTCATGGGGGTTGGTTGCAATTTGGTCATAAATCCGATAATATAACAGTCTTATTTTCTTCGTGTATACTAACTTACTCGAAGAACTTACACCGTGTAAGCATCAAAAGGAGGAACTGTTCCGATTCTTCTGGAAGTACTTCTTTAATCGACGGCGCACCCATTCGTGTCGACGGTATGGCGTTCTCTGTTTTGATCCTAATTTTGTTTCTTATCATAAGTTTGCTTGTTTCAATTTCATTATTACAACTGGGTATGTATTAATTGGTAATGGGTTTCAGTCTGGGTATATCGTTTCGAACATGCAAGGAATAATCTATACCCAATTTGTGTTTTCTCGATAGGTTTCAGTCTATAATTGTTACTACAAGGAAGATGATTGAAACGAAATCCAAATTACTCACAGGGACGACGGTTCGGATTATTCTATGAATGTTTATGCAGTGTTCGACTTAAATACTGTATCTGGACTCAATGTTTATCCAGTGTTCAAACTTCGAACAAGCGATTTCATTGGAGATGGGTGGAGTTGCATTTTATCCTAACTCTAGATTTTATGTTTTTCGTCTTTACCGATATAAAATATAAAGATTTCTAGGATGGGTTTTGTTCAGTTTAATTCTTACTGTGGATATATGTTCATGCTGCCTCAATGCTTAGTTAGATTACTCTTGCAATTTTATATTTTTTTTTACAGATGGCTGAGGAGGAAAATTTGGACCATTTGTTGGTACACCCGAGGGCCACTTGGAATTATAACATCACCATCAACACACACTGTTTTCACAAATTGATTTTCGATATAGACAAGATTCTTGACCGTGCCGGTGAAAGGGTAGAATTTGAGCCAGGATGCTTTGGCCACTACTTGGATTTCCCTAAAAGGGGTTATTTTCAGGCACAGTTCATTCATAGCTTGCTGCTGAGACAGATATTCATTCCTGGAGGTAGTGAGGATGAGTTATGGTTTGCCTTAGGAAAAACTAAGGCGAGATTTGGGAAGAGGGAGTTCTGTCTGTGCACGGGCCTGAAATTTGGCCGTCTGGCCAACATACCTTCAAGAGAGTATGAGGTTGTCTCGGGTGGTATTCACGCAAGGTACTTTTAGGGAAAGAAAAAAGTTGTGATCGTAGATTTGAAAGCTCCATTCATGGCGGAGGATTTCGACCGGTCTCACGACGCACTTAAGTTGGCATTGCTTCTTTTTGACAACAGGGTCCTCTTCGGTCAGGACGACTGGAACCAGGTGGCGTACTGGATGTTCTCTCTAGTGGAGGATGTTCAAGCGTTTAACAACTTTGCCTGGGGTCACTACATTTTCAAGATGACCCTCCACTACATCCGTCAAGGTTTTAAGGTACCGGTAGACCCTCTCGGGCCGACTACGAGATACAACCTATACGGATTCATTTGGGGATTACAGGTTATTTTTTAAATCCTTAATCCCTTTTGACCTTAATTTGACATTGACATATGTTTGTAATTAAGATTATTCGTTTTTCCATGATACATAATGCTAATTACACCCTCTAAAACCGTTTCCTGGGTTTGATACGGTACAGTTTTGGGCTGCGGAGGCTATACCTATGATGCACAACAAATGCGGTAAGCTAATAGGGGATCCTAACGGAGCGCCACGGTATAGGAAGTACTGTTTCAAACAGAGGGGATCGGACATGGTCAACGCCTGGACCGAAGCTGAGACAAGCGGGAAGGTAATTTACAAATATCTCATTTGTGCTATAATTTAATATTATTTATGTTCTTTAGATATTGGACAATTATATTAGTTCCATAATCCTTCAGCTTACTTGGCTTCCGGAGCTTGTACCCACAGAACATGAGTTGCAGAAACATTACTGGAGGGATATTGATGTGGACCTGTCTAAGGGACCCCAGTGGAAGCTGAGTGGGAGTAACGAGGATGAGGAACCCACCAAGAGGAAGCGTTGGTCGAGGGAGAAAACTAACGGCGGGCGGAGAGTACGTGCCCGTGTTGATACAACGGACCGTACATATATGGTTCTTCCGGATATACAACGATCCAACGATGGATAGGGATCTTTCCCTCCACCGGCTGACCACCCGGTTTATTCACTTGACCAAGGTGCAATAGGCCCGGTTGATGATGCCAGGTAAGAAGACTTCTGTCAGAGGGAAGGATCAAATGGTGGGCGACATTCGGTTGGTCACACAACCGATAAGGTAACCTGGCCTAGTATTATTGGATCAATGGTTTATTTTGAAATGTTGTTGATTGCCCAATTTATGGCTGGATCTATTGTTTCGCACCGTGGTAAACGTTTTGGTGTTTTACGTATAGCATTTTACATAAATAGTTGAAGGTACCTCGACAGTTTGTGGGACCCGAAGTTCTCGAAAGAGTTCTGAACGCGGTGAATGCCATACCGGAACGCGTATGCAGTATCGTCCATGAGGAAATGGGGGCGGACTGTGTACGCAATATCGTTAATGAGGGTTTGAGGCGGGAGATTGATGCAGTAAAATCTGTGTTCAATTTACTAAGAAAGTTCGTTCACTGGGATCGGCGATTCTATCGGTCAAAACCAATTAATCTAGCAAGGATTTAATCTAAGTGCGGAAAACTAAATTGCATAATGCTTTGCTTTGGAAGTTTGTTTAATTCTAAAGTTTACCTAAATTATGACTACTTGAACTAAAGACTAAAATTAAATCAAATCAAATCAAATATCACACAAAGAATGAATGTATGGAGAGAAATACTAGGGAATCGATGCACCTTTCTTAAACACTCAATGCTCTTAATTAGTCTCAATAAACACTTCAATCCAGTTTAGGGCTTGTTTTGATGATAAACAATTAAGATCGAATCTCATTCCCATCACTCGCATAAAGGCCATGTGTCAAGTGACGGCAACGAAACCCTTTAGAACAAAACTCTAAGCCAAATCAATGCAACAAGGCCATGCAAACATTAATTTTCACGTCTATTAAGCTTATGATTATGGTTTAAATGGAAAAGGCCATTCACATCTAACCCCTAATCTCATGGATAAACTAAATCACAAACCCATATCAATTGAGACCACAAAATAATACGAATAAGTAATGTAGAACAATTAATTCAATAGACAAGACTAAAACCCAATTGATTAACAAAAGATAGACTAATTGATTACATAGAGTTATCCAAAATTGGTTACATCAATCCCCTAGTTAAAGGTTTAGTTACACATCAATGGAGAGAATAAAAACATAGAAGAGATGAAGATAAAACCCATTATGGCGAGATGCTTCTGTCTTGAAATCCCCGTCGTCTTCTTGTTTCCAGTAATCTTCTAATGGTGGAATGAATGAAAGAATGAATGGAATTGGTATCTGATGGTCTCTAAAGGTCGGCCCCCTTTTAGCTTTTTCCTTTCTTTCTTTTTATAGGTCTTCTGCAGCTTTGAGAAAACGAAGAGGCGGACCACCGCTCAATGTGCCGCTGAGTAGGCACGTGCATGGGCAGCGGAAATTCCAACTTCAACATTTTGGAATGGCTCGCTTGAGGGGTCGCTTGAGAAGCATTTGCCTCTTGAGCGGTCTAGGCAGCGATAAATCACCCTTCTCGACCGCCTGGAGTGCCGCCGATGGTGCAAATGCCTGTTGAGCGGCATGGGCCGCGGTAAATGACAAAATCAGCCTCCTTCTCATCTTTTTACTCCATCTTCTCCGAAATAAGATCCGAACAACACTTCTATGGAAAGAGATCTGCAAAGACTTAACAAACACATCAACCCACCAAAAGGACCCAAGAAACAAGCATAAACATAGGCAAAATGGGCAAAATATAAGCATAGAATTAGACTGATCAAATACCCCCAAACCTATCTTTTGCTCGTCCTCGAGCAAAACCAAACATTCCTAAACTGAAAAGTAAACTAAATCCTAATAAAGCCACTTTCACAGGGAACACGATAGCATTGAGCACATGCTACAAGCCTTTAAACCTCTAGGTGTCCCTAGTAGGAGGAGTGTTGTCTCCTGAGGGTTCTCAGCTATGACACCCACAAACATATCCCACAAAACCAATCATTCGAGATGCAATCGATTAATGCCCAGATTGAAACAATGCATGCAAAAGCCAATAGGTAAAGACTAACATTATGTCACAAATTTGAATGCATTGCTCAATTTAAGATGAAAAGCCCACACTCAAGATATTCAAGCATCAAAAACACTTTCGCCGAATGCCATAGATGTAATTCGCCTCTACTCTAAGCCTCACCAGATATCGCTCATATTTCTCACAGAACCTAGGCAAATTCACTCATCAAGCATATGCGAAAGAAGTTATGCACAAGAAATTTCAAATTATAATCGCATATGAATACATCATTGAAAGAACGCTTGATTTGTATGCAAAGATCTCATGAAAAGAATCAAACATTATGAGCAAGATAACACACACTTCACTTCTACTTTCATAGCAAGGATAACCAGCAGATCAATTAGACTTTTCATTAGGTTGTAATGGGGCTATTGGGTAAAGGTTAGAAAGGAGCGGGATGTAGGAGTTCAAAAACCTAGGATCATTCAGTGAGAGCCTTCAGTTACCTTTACGGCTTGGCGCAAGCTCTTAGGTCTTCATTGACTTCCTTTTTTAGTAGAATAATGCCACTTACCATTCATTGATGTCCCCTTAATTCACCATTCTCTTTTGCCCACTCCTTCGAGAGTAGATACAACACTTAAATCATTTGACATGTTGTGTTCCTTAGATTCTTTTCCCTGGCACACGCAACTCACCATTCATTTTGGTGGCAAAACATTCTTTTTCTTTCTCATTTTGATTTTTTTTTTTTTTTTTTTTTTTTTTTTTTTTTTTAAACATAGATATAATAATACAAAACCAGACAACCTTTCCTCTTTCATTTGGATTGAATGCAGCTCCTTCTTTATTTGACTCATATCAATATCGCACAATTCTTATGCGAACTCTTCAACCTTCTTCACAATCTCAAAGCATGATCCCAAGTGAACAGGTATGGCTATAATATGGCTTACATGGGTTACAGTAAATGTGGTAAAGAAAGAAAAGACAATCAGTGTTTGGCTTCAAACAGGGCTATGGAGCACACACAAAAGGGTAGGAAATATTATAGGCCTTTTAAGTAGTTCATGCACACATAGTCTAAAATCACTTCCACAGATTCGACTTACTCAAGATCAAAGATAACATGTGAAATCTTTTTATGATGAATGCTCTATAATGCTCAATGTTCAACCTATAGAGATCAAATCTAATGCTAAGAACCTACTGAGTGTTTAAAGAATAGAAACAAAATAATCCCTCATATATGTCATTTATGTACGCACTTTGGCTTAGTGAACTCACAGGGTAGTCTCCACTATTATTCATGGCATCCAACTATACATCCTATCCACTATCACATCAAGAGCATGTCATAAGTAATGAAAAATGCAATGCAATACTCTAAGCGGCAAGATGTTAGTTTAAACCCAGTGATTTAAGCATATCATTTCAAAGTCACATACCAAAACATCTCATCAAAGTTAATGCAGGAACGACAGACTCAAAACAACGACACACCCCCAAACCTAAACTCGACATTGTCCCCAATGTTGACAATCAAGAACAGACAGGAACGACAGGTAAAGAAAAATAAAAGCAAATAAAAGTTCAAAAAGAAAATCCATAGCCTGCTAATCTCCTCCATCCGCATCTGAAAGCTGTAAGATCTCGGTCCCCTGGTCGGAGTCTATCTGGTCATCCTGCATCAGCTCCTCGTCATCAAAGTTCAAGATCGGGGTCCGCTGGTCAAAGTTCTACGGCTCGAGACCTGATCCACCAGCTGCAAAAGGATCCTGAGTAGGAATAGGGGTCTGAAACGGCATTCCACTCCCACTAGCCACAGAAGACCGGCTAGCTATCATCCCGCGCAACTCCTCTATGTTCGTCTCGATAGTGTCAAAACGAGCATCCATCCGTCCCTCTAACTACCCGAAAAGCAAATCCATGTGAGTCTGCATAGCCTGCAAAAGAGTGGTAAATGGATCACCTCCTGGCTGAGCTCCGCCTATCTGAGCGGCATATGGCGCCCCTTGAGGCTGGTCCTGTAAAAGTGCTGCTGCCTCAGCCTCTCTTACCTCTTGCTCCTCCCGGCGACGTCTTCTCTCCCCATAATTTCCAATAGGAGGAAGGCCCCTAAGGACTAACTGTTGGCTCCAGTTCGTCGAGTTCATCATACTTGGGTCATGATTCTCTAACCCTACACTCACATCAATGCCTGCCTGTCTACAGAAAGCAGTGATCAAACACGGAAAAACCATGGACTGGTCATCGTGCGCACTAGCGTCATGAATGGCATTGAAAATCACCCGTCCTATATTGATAGGGCCACCTGTCCTTAGACGGAGCAACACACGGGCCTGGTCATAAAAGAACTCTGTACGGTGCTGGGATGGCATCAGTGAGTATGTCAGGAAAAGATTCCAAAAGGCAACATCGGCATGCGTGTCACGCTGGTATAGCTTCACTAATGTACCCCATTCCTCCTGTCCATCCATCCTAAGGCCTGCAACCACTCTCCCTCTGTAAGGGTCAAGATCTGCAATATATTCTATTCCTCGACCATTACTGATAGCCACTTTCGGAGCGTCAAAGTACTGATTAATGGCCTCCGGAGTTATAAGAACCTCAACACCCTGCACTAAAACTGGGTCTCCAACCAACAGTCTCTCTGGTACAGCACTAGCATAATATTCCGCCATAATCCCCCTGTTCGGCCTTGGTGGGCGTGCAACATATCCACCCCATCCGCGGTCTGCATCCATCTGTGGAACAAGTGTCTGTACCAAACTCTCAACATCAATACCCCTCTCAATAATCCAAGGTCGCCTGAGGAAGTTGCTGAAACGATTCTTAAAGTCCTTGTTTTGTGCTTGCTTTGGCAATGCCTTCTGTTTCCCCTTATCGGACGTACTAACCCGAGGACGCTTCCCTATAGCAGTCCTTGCCATCTGCAGATAACACAAGCCAAAATTACACAACAAGTTTCTACCAAAAATTCGGCAGCATTTTGTTTCAAAATTCAGCTCCAACTATGTTTACAATGCCATATAAATCACATGGAACACCAAATAATCACATGCAAGGTTCATCTAAACCAAATATATCCTTCAAATTCAAGCATGGCAACCATTATTCAACAAAACACCAAAATCTCTCAAGAACACAGAATTTCGGAATTCCCTAAATACCAAGTAAAACACACCACAATAAGCTTAATCATGCTAAATAACTCAATATGAACAAAACCCATTGATCAATAAAACTTGGAAACCGAAATTTGAGCACTAAAAACTCTCAATCTCTTCATACCACATTGTAGAACCAAACTTCATAAGTTTATGCCATTGAAACAAAATAGAAGAGAGAGAGAAGACATACCTTGTAGCTGAACTAGGAGAGGCGGAACCTTGGAGAGAAATTTAGAAGAGAAGAAAAGAAAGTGGAGGGAAGAGAGAACAAGAGAAGACGCAGCAGCTGTGGGTCAAATGAGACCCACCAGACTGCTCGTCAGTTATAAATAGTAGGGCAATTTTTTTTTTTTTTTTTTGCACCTACCGCTGATGAGACACGCTGCATGCGCAGCGGTCCGTCCAGCGGTAAGGCGTAATATTGCTTACCTGGATAGTCCAAACGCACCGTTCCATTTACTTTACCGTTGACCATGCACCAGCAGCATAAGCGGTCTACCAAGCGAGCCATTCCAGTGTTGTCAACTTTCAAAGACCGCGGCTTGTGCACCTGTCTCTTCAGCGGTATGGGCGGCGAACCATTCCAGTGTTACTCACGCTGGAGTCACCGCTGTCCATGCATGTTCCTCCTTAGCGGTATAGGCCGCGGTAATTGCTGAAAACGTGACAGGCCTTATTTCATCGCTGGCTGGACGAGAGCCTCTTGAGCGGTCCCTTGAGCGGTCTATTTTCTAGGAAATCAGGTCTCTCATTATCGCGGACTGTACATGTGCCTCCTCAGCGGTCTAGGGAGCGAGCCATTCCAGAATGTGGAAGTTACTCGTACCGCGGCTCGTGCATAGGCACCTTGAGCGGTCTAGGCCGCGTTAATTCCCAAAAATGTGTAGTTCTAACCTGGTTTGATCAAGGCAAACAAACACACACATGAAACATATCTGCTCACAGCCCAACATAACTAGAAATTCCGACTCCCCCAAACCTGGATTGAAAAATACTCTTCACTAAATAGACGACTCACCCTAATTACTGACTCAAATTAATCTAAAGAAAAAAAACGAAATGGAAAAAAAAAGTACCTAGGTGGGTTGCCTCCCACCAAGCGCTGTATTTAGCGTCTAGGCAAGACGTGTGAGAGCTCTACGGCTCTATAAGCACGGAATCCTCCAATCGAATGACAGTTCCAAAATCCGTAATGTAAGGCTTTACCCTATGCCCATTTACCTTGAACTTGTTGCCATTCGTCTCGTTTTGCACTTCTACAGCTCCGTGGGGAAAAACTTGTGTAACCCTGAATGGTCCAAACCATCTGGACCTCAACTTACCGGGAAACAGCTTCAGCCGGGAGTTGAACACCAGCACCCGCATATCGGGACGAAGGTCTTTATGCACTATCATCTTGTCATGTATCAACTTAGTCTTTTCCTTGTACAGTTTTGCACTCTCATACGCCTCTAAGCGAAATTCTTCGAGTTCACACAGCTGAAGTTTCCTCTCCTCACCGGCCTTGTCATAATCAAAGTTCAACTTTCTGACTGCCCATAAGGCTCTATGCTCTAGTTCTACTGGAAGGTGACACGCTTTCCCAAAGACCAACCTATATGACTCATCCCAATAGGCGTTTTGAAAGCTGTCCTGTAAGCCCACAATGCATCATCTAACTTCAAAGCCCAATCCTTTCGAGTGGAATTAACAGTCTTCTCTAGGATACACTTTATTTGTCTGTTGCTGACCTCAACCTGTCCTGAAGTCTGTGGGTGGTATGGTGTAGCAACCTTATGCCTTACACCATATTTCTTCAAAATTGCAGCAAATGATCTGTTGCAAAAATGCGTACCTCCTTCGCTAATGATGGCTCTAGGGGTCCCGAATCTTGCAAATATCGTCTCCCTCACAAATTTCACCACAGTTTGACCGTCATTATTCCTTGTGGCCTTTGCTTCTACCCATTTTGACACATAATCAACCGCTACCAAGATGTAACTATTACCACACGATGGTGGGAATGGTCCCATGAAATCTATGCCCCAGACATCAAAAAGCTCTATTATCAAATCTCCAGATAAGGGCATCTGATTTCGCTTACTTATACTCCCTGTACGTTGACATCTGTCGCATGCCAAACAAAACCGGACTGCATCTTTGTGTAACGATTCCCAGAAAAATCCAGATTGCAACACTTTCAAAGCTGTCTTTCTTGCACCAAAATGTCCTCCACAGTGTAGCTCGTGATAAAATTTTAGAACGTCTTTCTACTCTGACTCCGGAACACATCTTCTTATCACAGAATCGGGACCATGAGTGTACAAATAAGGATCATCCCAAAAGTATTTTTTCGCTTTTGTAATGAAACTTTTTCTCCCTTGTGAGTTCAATTCCTCTGGTACTACCCCACTTACAAAATAGTTAACCAGATCAGCATACCATGGCTCACTATCTTTCACAGCCAACAGTTGTTCATCCGGAAACTTCTCATGCAATGGCAATTTGTCTACCTCATCCGGATTTGCCTGTACTAACCTGCTTAGATGATCAGCAACCACGTTCTCACTACCTTTCTTGTCTCGTATCTCCAAGTCAAATTCTTGTAGTAGGAGGATCCACTGAATCAATCTAGGTTTGGCATCCTTTTTCTGAAGAAGAAAACGAAGGGCTGCATGGTCTGAATATACAATGACTTTGGCGCCCACCAAGTACGTCCGAAATTTCTCCAATGCAAAAACTACCGCTAGAAGCTCCTTCTCAGTTGTTGAGTAATTTAACTGGGCGTCATTTAAGGTTCGAGAAGCATAGTATATCGCGTGCGGCACCTTATCTACCCGCTGCCCCAAAACTGCTCCGATGGCATAATCTGAAGCGTCACACATTAATTCAAAGGGCAATTCCCAATTGGGGGGAATTATCATTGGCGCGGTAGTTAATGCACTCTTTAAAGTGTTAAAAGCTACCATGCACTCCTCACTGACCTCAAAATCAATTTCTTTCTGTAGGAGCAAACACAAGGGCCTCGTTATCTTCGAAAAGTCCTTTATGAATCTTCTGTAAAAACCTGCGCGCCCAAGAAACGACCTCACATCCTTCACGAATTTTGGAGGTTGTAAACTACTGATCACCTCCACCTTAGCTTTGTCCACTTCAATTCCTCTTCTTGAAATCACATGTCCGAGAACTATCCCTTGTTGTACCATGAAGTGGCACTTTTCCCAGTTCAACACCAAGTTGTTCTCTTCGCATCTCTTAAAGACCAAGGTAAGGTTGTGCAAACACAAATCAAATGAATCCCCAAACACCGAGAAGTCATCCATGAATACCTCAATGATTTCTTCCAACATATCTGAAAATATTGACATCATACACCTCTGAAAAGTACCCGGAGCATTGCAGAGACCAAACGGCATTCTTCTATATGCAAACGTCCCAAATGGACAAGTGAAAGTAGTTTTTTCTTGATCTTCCGGTGCGATAGCTATCTGATTGTAACCTGAGTACCCATCGAGGAAACAATAATGACTATGCCCTGCTAATCGCTCAAGCATCTGATCTATGAAAGGAAGAGGAAAATGGTCTTTTCTGGTAGCAGTGTTCAGCTTCCTGTAGTCGATACACACCCTCCACCCTGTCTGAAGCCTCTGTGGAACCAACTCATTCTGCTCATTGCGAACCACGGTAATACCTGATTTCTTAGGAACCACGTGAATCGAACTGACCCATTTACTGTCTGATATGGGATAAATTATCCCCACTTGTAGAAGTTTCAGGACCTCTTTCTTCACTACCTCTTTCATTATCGGATTTAATCTCCTCTGAGCCTCTCTTGACGGTCTAGACTCTTCTTCGAGAAATATCTTGTGCATGCAAATTGTTGGACTGATTCCCTTGATATCTTCAATTGACAATCCTATAGCTGACTTGTGTTTCTGTAGAACCCCAATGAGCCTTTCTTCCTCATTACTCTGCAATTCTGAAGCAACAATTACCGGGTATGTCTCATTTGCACCTAGATACACATACTTCAGAGTTGTTGGTAACTCCTTGAGTACCAACTTTGGTGGTGGATCATTGGCAAAACTGACAGTTGAAACTTGGAAGTCTTCAACTTCTTCTTCAGCTAGTTCAGAACTATCTTCAGTCTTGTCGTCTTGATCGTCCCAATCCCAATCCGCCAAATCCTCATCCTTGAATATTCCATCAATCCCAGGGTCTAAAACCTCGATGAATGAACAATCATCAGCTCCGGCAGGGTATGATGATGCTTCAAACAGTTTGAACTCCACTGTCTCATCTAACACTGTCATTGAAAGTTTTCCATTCTGCACATCAATAAATGTCTTTGCTGTGGCCATGAACGGTCTACCCAGAAGAACAGGTCTCATGTTAGTCTCTTTACTTACGTCCTCCATGTCTAATACCATGAAATCCGCTGGAATAATAAGCTTTCCAACTTGGACCAGTACATCTTCAACATTCCCTCTCAGATATCTTACTGAACCATCTGCTAACAGAAGTGACATTGTGGTAGGCTTCAACTCATTCAAACCTAACTGCTTGTAAATAGAATAAGGCATCAAATTAATACTGGCACCTAAATCTAGCATTGCTCTTTCAAGTTGGGTACCTCCTACTGTGATATTGATGCAGAAACTGCCCGGATCTTTCAGTTTGGGAGGAAGTTCCTTCTGTAAAACTGCACTAGCACTGCCTGCTATATATTCTTGATGATTCGGTCCAAACTTCTGCCTGTTGGTGTGAAGGCTCTTGAAAAATTTCGCATATGCGGGCATCTTTTCTATCATCTCAAGAAGAGGTAAGTTCACATGTACCTTGGACAGAACATCAAAAATCTCTTTGAATGCCTTACTTAGCTTGTCCCTTTTAAGTCTCCTAGGAAAAGGAATTGGTGGAACATATGGAGGGGGTGGAATATAAGGGTCTGACGATTTGTGTAAAACCGAGGTCTTCTTTGGTGGTGGATCTACCACTACCTCTTCTTCTTCTCTATCCTCCTCTGATCCCCTGGTGTCCTCTTTCTTTTGCCCTCTAACAACTTCAGTGTCTAACACTCGCCCACTTCTCAACACAGTCAATGCCTTGACTTGTTCTGATTGACTAGGGAACCTTCCTGGTTCATTCTTGCGAACTGCGTCGACTATTTGTCCCATCTGTGTTTCTAAATTTTTAATGGATGACTCAACATTGTTAAATCTCTGATTTGTATCACGTGAGAAGCGCTCTGTATTCTCAACAAGGGATGTCACAATATCTTCCAAGGATCTCTTCTTCGGCTGATAGGTGGTACTGTCTCTATTTGTAGCATTGTTCCATTGTTCCATTGTTGAGGTTGACTATTGGAACCTTGCCCTTGGTAATTGCCTCTGTTGTACCCTCCTTGATTTATTCCCTGAGTATTCGGTTGAATGAGCTGATGACTATTAAGAGCAGTGTTGGGGTCAGAATAAGATAAATTTGAGTGGTTACGCCATCCAAGATTGTAGGTGTTCGAGTAAGGATCGTTTCTCCCTCTTTGGTAATTGAAAGCTTGAACCTCCTCTGTCTCAAATGGTATCCCGTCTCCATCTTGCACTGAGTTCACCCCTCCTTGCTGTTGATTCCTATTCGAGTTCTGGGCCATCATAGCTTGTACTTGCTTAGCTAGATTTGCCATCTGAATTTCCACCCCAGTTGTCTGGTTGACTTCATACTTTCCTCCCTTTCTGACAGTTGAACTTCTATGCTGGGAGTTTAGAGCCAAAGTTTCATAGATCTCAGCAATCTCTAAAGCAGATTTCCTGGTAATGATACCCCCACAAGCGTTGTCAACAATGTTTTGTGTGAAAGGTGTCAATCCATCATAAAAAGTGCGGACTTTGTACTCCTCTGTCATCATGTGATGGGGAATTTGATCTAACAGCTCCTTATATCGCAACCATGCTTCATGGAACAACTCACCATCTTCTTCACCGAAACTAGCTATCTTGATCCGGACTTCTTTTGCTTTTGAAGTAGGGAAAAATCTGTTGAAGAATGCAGTGCACACTTCAACCCATGATCTCAAAGATCCTGCCCTTACTGAATTGTACCACTTGATGCCCTTGTCCTACAAACAGTACTGAAAACACCTCATCCTTAACTGCTCTTCTATCAATCGGCCCATCGGAAAATTCCCTACGGTAGCTTGATAGTCCTTCATAAACTGGAGGCAGTCTTCTGATGCCAAACCATGAAAAGATGGCAGCATATTTAAATGGCTACTCCTCAACTCATAACTCCTAGCTACGGCATCTAACACAATTGGCTGAGGTTGGTCTCCCAGCATAGGCTGTCCAGTCTCTATCATTATTCTGATACCATCTTCTAGTGCACGTCTTGGAGAACCCGGTAGATTGTCTCGAACTTCCTGTCTATTTTGAACACCTTGTTCATCATGAACCTCTCTTTCAGCTCGAATAACCCGGTCACGTTGCTCACCGTGATCACCCATGTCCTCACCAAAAGGATCTAACTCTTCGAACTGTCTAGCAACCCGGCCTACTCGGTCAATCTCGTCGTTAGCAGGGATCAAAATACCTCCAAGCGAACGACGTCCGTTCATACACCTGTAAAACCTGAAATACCAAGAACACAACTACCACGAAGTAAGATGAAACAAAAGAAAAACTAAAACTAAAAATAAAATCTAATGACACACACTACCTAACTTAAACTAACTAGATTCAACTAATAAAATCTATACCAATCCCCGGCAGCGGCGCCAAAATTGATGCAGTAAAATCTGTGTTCAATTTACTAAGTGTAAGGATTCCCGTTTTGTTGATTGGCTTATTTCGTGGTCAAACCACATGTTGGGGTTTTGGATGTAAGGGTAGTCTAAGTGATTAGTGTTGAAGATCAAAGGCCCTTCTATGACCTCAAGATACAAGCACGCCAAAGGTATAATCTCTTGTGCTTGTTTTTCTTTGAAGAGATTTAGTAGCACACACACACTTAGCATTCTTGCTATGATTGCATACTTGCTTATTTTTATGTGCATCTCTTCACATGTCACTTTACACACTAGCACTTTGGTTGATATATCTTGTTGTGTGTATATGTGCCTTATAATTCGTTTCCCGACATTGTTCGGAAACGTCCGCGCTTGCACTAATGAGTGCTTGGTTTCGCGCGAAGACCGCCTATGGAGAATGCCCTTGGCTTCTCCTTGGTTTTCACCATTGTTGGTGATCGGCGGTTATTATCGGTGGCCTGGCCGCCGAATGAAACCGCCGTTTCAGTCCAGATTGGTCTGAAGCAATTATGCGGTCAAGATCGGCGGTCCCGACCGCCGTTCGAAACCGCCGTTCATACCTGATCGATTTTAATCCCTCGGGTTTGATTCGGCGGTTGGATCGGCGGTCACGAAACCGTCGAATGAAACCGCCGTTAATGCTCTGTTCTTCAAGAGCTCAATTCGACGGTCGTCATCGGCGGCCTGGCCGCCGATTGAAACCGCCGAACGGTGCGTTTCAGGGGCAAAAGTGTCTTTTCACATGCCCAATTCTTGATGTCTATAAATATCACACTTTCTCAATCTCTGATCAAGTTTTCTTGAGCAATTAGAACCCTAAACTTTCAAGAGAGATTTTTGAGAAAAAATCAAATCAAGAACCCACCTTTAAACACTCAAATCAAATCCTTTTTGCATCAAATTTCATATTGCATCCTCTATGTCTACATAGAAAGCATCTATGATTGGATTGGCATCATCACAATATGCTTGGTAAGATTTTGATTAGTTTCATCTTATTTTAGTATTTTTACTATCTAGCATATTCTCTTTTTATTTACTTGTATGTTGTTGATCATATGATAAATACAAGAATAGAGAATTAATTGTGATGAATTAATTGAGTGTTGTTTTTGTGATAGCTAATTAGGTTTTTGCTTAATCTTGATTAGCTAAGCTATTTGACATGTCATTTAGCAATTGATATCTAGGGTTGATTAAATTGATTATATCATCATCCTAGATAAGCATCTAAGGTTACCTAGCCTTGTTTGTTATTTGAATATTCATTCATATTCACATAGGTTGCATAATCTCTTCTTAGAGAATCAAGTCTTGAGGCTAAGGTTGCTTAGGCCTCAAGCAATTGGACTAGAGCCACTTCTAAAGGCCCGAGTGGTAGAAGTGGGGGGTTATTGACCGGAGTGTTAGACGAGGTCTACATAGGTTGTAAACTCCATTTCGATTAGTGGATTTCGAGGTCCGAGTGTGGCGCACTAAACAGCCCGTGGTTTTTCCCAGTGGTTGGGTTTCCACGTATACATCAAGTGTTATTTAAATTCCGCACTATATTACACTTGTATGTATTTTTGACTAGTAGGGGCATTTTCGTAAAATTGACTTGCATGCGAAAATTGGGTAATGATAGTTAAAATCTATTCACCCCCCCTCTAGCTTTATATAGAACACGCCTCTAATTTGTTTCACTAAGAAAGTTCGTTCATTGGGATCGGCGATTCTATCGGTCAAAGCCAATTAATCTAGCAAGGATTTAATCTAAGTGCGGAAAACTAAATTGCATAATGCTTTGCTTTGGAAGTTTGTTTAATTCTAAAGTTTACCTAAATTATGACTACTTGAACTAAAGACTAAAATTAAATCAAATCAAATCAAATATCACACAAAGAATGAATGTATGGAGAGAAATACTAGGGAATCGATGCACCTTTCTTAAACACTCAATGCTCTTAATTAGTCTCAATAAACACTTCAATCCAGTTTAGGGCTTGTTTTGATGATAAACAATTAAGATCGAATCTCATTCCCACCACTCACACAAAGGCCATGTGTCAAGTGACGGCAACGAAACCCTTTAGAACAAAACTCTAAGCCAAATCAATGCAACAAGGCCATGCAAACATTAATTTTCATGTCTATTAAGCTTATGATTATGGTTTAAATGGAAAAGGCCATTCACATCTAACCCTTAATCTCATGGATAAACTAAATCACAAACCCATATCAATTGAGGCCACAAAATAATACGAATAAGTAATGTAGAACAATTAATTCAATAGACAAGACTAAAACCCAATTGATTAACAAAAGATAGACTAATTGATTACATAAAGTTATCCAAAATTGGTTACATCAATCCCCTAGTTTAACGTTTAGTTACACATCAATGGAGAGAATAAAAACATAGAAGAGAAGAAGATAAAACCCATTATGGCGAGATGCTTCTGTCTTGAAATCCCCGTCGTCTTCTTGTTTCCAGTAATCTTCTAATGATGGAATGAATGAAAGAATGAATGGAATTGGTATCTGATGGTCTCTAAAGGTCGCCCCCCTTTTAGCTTTTTCCTTTCTTTCTTTTTATAGGTCTTCTGCAGCTTTGAGAAAACGAAGAGGCGGACCACCGCTCAATGTGCCGCTGAGTAGGCACGTGCATGGGCAGCGGAAATTCCAACTTCAACATTCTGGAATGGCTCGCTTGAGGGGTCGCTTGAGAAGCATTTGCCTCTTGAGCGGTCTAGGCAGCGATAAATCACCCTTCTCGACCGCCTGGAGTGCCGCCGATGGTGCAAATGCCTGTTGAGCGGCATGGGCCGCGGTAAATGACAAAATCAGTCTCCTTCTCATCTTTTTACTCCATCTTCTCCAAAATTAGATCCGATCAACACTTCTATGGAAAGAGATCTGCCAAGACTTAACAAACACATCAACCCACCAAAAGGACCCAAGAAACAAGCATAAACATAGGCAAAATGGGCAAAATATAAGCATAGAATTAGACTGATCAAATACCCCCAAACCTATCTTTTGCTCGTCCTCGAGCAAAACCAAACATTCCTAAACTGAAAAGTAAACTAAATCCTAATAAAGCCACTTTCCTCGGCAGCGGCGCCAAAATTGATGCAATAAAATCTGTGTTCAATTTACTAAGAAAGTTCGTTCACTGGGATCGGCGATTCTATCGGTCAAAACCAATTAATCTAGTAAGGATTTAATCTAAGTGCGGAAAACTAAATTGCATAATGCTTTGCTTTGGAAGTTTGTTTAATTCTAAAGTTTACCTAAATTATGACTACTTGAACTAAAGACTAAAATTAAATCAAATCAAATCAAATATCACACAAAGAATGAATGTATGGAGAGAAATACTAGGGAATCGATGCACCTTTCTTAAACACTCAATGCTCTTAATTAGTCTCAATAAACACTTCAATCCAGTTTAGGGCTTGTTTTGATGATAAACAATTAAGATCGAATCTCATTCCCATCACTCGCACAAAGGCCATGTGTCAAGTGACGGCAACGAAACCCTTTAGAACAAAACTCTAAGCCAAATCAATGCAACAAGGCCATGCAAACATTAATTTTCACGTCTATTAAGCTTATGATTATGGTTTAAATGGAAAAGGTCATTCACATCAAACCCCTAATCTCATGGATAAACTAAATCACAAACCCATATCAATTGAGGCCACAAAATAATACGAATAAGTAATGTAGAACAATTAATTCAATAGACAAGACTAAAACCCAATTGATTAACAAAAGATAGACTAATTGATTACATAGAGTTATCCAAAATTGGTTACATCAATCCCCTAGTTAAAGGTTTAGTTACACATCAATGGAGAGAATAAAAACATAGAAGAGATGAAGATAAAACCCATTATGGCGAGATGCTTCTGTCTTGAAATCCCCGTCGTCTTCTTGTTTCCAGTAATCTTCTAATGATGGAATGAATGAAAGAATGAATGGAATTGGTATCTGATGGTCTCTAAAGGTCGGCCCCCTTTTAGCTTTTTCCTTTCTTTCTTTTTATAGGTATTCTGCAGCTTTGAGAAAACGAAGAGGCGGACCACCGCTCAACGTGCCGCTGAGTAGGCACGTGCATGGGCAGCGGAAATTCCAACATCAACATTCTGGAATGGCTCACTTGAGGGGTCGCTTGAGAAGCATTTGCCTCTTGAGCGGTCTAGGCAGCGATAAATCACCCTTCTCAACCGCCTGGAGTGCCGCCGATGGTGCAAATGCCTGTTGAGCGGCATGGGCCGCGGTAAATGACAAAATCAGCCTCCTTCTCATCTTTTTACTCCATCTTCTCCGAAATAAGATCCGATCAACACTTCTATGGAAAGAGATCTGCAAAGACTTAATGATACTCGCTTTTTCCGTCGTTAAGAAATCGCAAGGATCAAAAGATTATTTCATTTAAAAAGGGGTTTCCTACGCAATGTGCTCTAAACTAGCAAAAGACTAGTAAAGCGGCAAGCGAGGGTATCGTTCCGCAGGGAGGTGTGATTCGTCAACCATATCAAGTTCTAGAGTTTATTGTAAGCATGTAAATAGAATGTGGAAAGGTAAGAATGATGTGTGCGAAATGTATGTACAATGCGGTGTGTGTGTATAGAAAATGAAAATGAAAATAAATAAAAACAAAGAGAATATGGAAGGGTGAGAATGATGTTTAAAGTGATAAATAAAATGGTGGATAGGAAAGATGCATGAAAATGGCCACACAAGGTTCAACAAGTTCACCATACATAAGTGCACAAATAGTTGGTTGTTAGACATTAAGGACATCCAATTTTAGTTAAGGGTTCGTTCTTGCCTCAATCCGATTTATACCCACTCATAGAGCTAACGGTTGAAGAGTGTGTCGAGAGCCCCTCGTACACGAAACCGCAACCAACATTTGTGAACCGATTCTACAAACAAAACTACATTGAGCCCCAATGATTGCTTCGTAATGTAAAATGGCAACGTGAAAGTCTAATGAGTGTGGAAAGAGTGATTGTATCTCCGACCATAACTCACCTAGAGCCCCTAGCATGAGAAATAGCTAAAGTCCAATTGTTTACAAGAACAATGAACCAAACCCTTCTAATATGACAATTTATAGGTTCACCCACTCTTCCTAGCTAATTAGCCAAAACTATGCCCGGAGAGCCCCTCCAAAAGCACAATCCTAACTCTAATTCACTCAAACCAATTCATGACATGCAATTTCGACCTTCCATCAACATACATACACAAATGGGATATTTGATTACAACTACTCCTACAATTAAGTTAATCTACTCCTAATCCCATCCATGAACACATATCAATTTCCAATCATCCACAAACATGCATTTCAAGATAAGAGATATACTCAATAACAATCAAGAATGAATCAAAACACAAATTGGATATAAAAACAACCATATATATATTGAGCACAAAATAGGTTTACAAATATTCCCAAGTGGGGATTACATATTCAAGAAAACAAGAAATACATAGAGAGTGAGAAATAGATACAACCCTTGAAGAAAACCTCCTCTAAGAGCTCCTTCCTTTGCTAGCTCGAAATTGACCAAAGCCCACTCCTTTCTCTATGCAATCTACTCCTAAATGTGGTGGAAGATGTGTAAAAGGTGAGATGGGGAGCATCCATGGAGGAAAAACCTCCATGGATGCTCTTGGAAGCTCCTCTCTCTCTTATTTAGTGAAGAAGATGAAGATGAAGAAGAAGAGAAAGTTTGTGGGAAGTGTGTATATGAAAGAATGAGGCAAAAAGGGTGTTTATATAGTGTTGGGAGTTGTAGGGCTGAAATGGGGATGAATTGACGAGTTTGCCCCTCTCATTTCGCCCAAAATCGGCCTCTCGCTGGGCGATCAGCGGTTGAATCGGTGGCCTGGTCGCAGATTCTAAACCGCAGAAAGGAAAAATGACATTCTGGAATTGATCGGCGGTTGAACTGTGGCCGCCGAATTTGCTTCTGGACTCACTGATGTTGATCGGCGGTTTCAATTCTGCGATCTGGCCGCAGATGTTGACCGCCGAATTTGGATTTTCTACACTTCATCCGTAAGCTGCTGGAATGCCGAGGGGGTTCTGCCGCAGTCTCGTTGTCGCATTCTATCTCGACGACGGATCAACCGTGGGTACGGCTAGGCTTAGATCACGCCGTTGTCTGTGTCGACGGAGAGGCACGACACTCAACATATACTCCATTTGATCCGTTTTTGGCTCATTTTGCTTCCCTAACGTTCATTTATGCTCAAACACCTATTGTAGGGAATATGTACCTACACATAGCTCAAACAAAACATTATATACAAAAATACGCTCGAAAACGAGACAAACGATCGGAAATGGGGGACCTCAAACAGGTATAAAATAGTCCGATCAAATACCCCCAAACTTATCTTTTGCTCGTCCTCGAGCAAAACAAAGAGAACAAAAATACAAATAACAAATAAAAAAAAAAACTTATAAATAAAAAACTAAAAATTAAGCTAGTCCACTTCCGTAGGAAACACGGTGGCACTTAGCATGTGCCACAAGCCTTTAAACCACTAGGCGATCCCTAGAGGAGGAGTTATAGTCTCCTGAGGGTTTACAGCTACGACACCCACAAACGTATACTCTGCAATAAAAGTTGAGAAGCAAATCCGCACATACCAAGCAAAGACTACACATGCATGCTAGAATCTCAAATATACCAATTAATAACAATGCATCACACAATGCAAGTATGCCAATACTTAGGATGTTTTCGGTTTACAAAACAACTACGCCCGTATGCCCAAGATAAAATTTGCCTCGACTCTAATCCTCATCGGATTTCAGTCATATTTTCACTCAGAACTTAGGCGCACTCTCTAGCAAACATATGTGATTTGGAGTTTAGGTATATGGAATCAAATATAATCACATATGAGTATTTTCCAATGACGCACATTTTCTGAAAATGGATCTCATGGAAGGAATTGAAATGCCACGAACGTGGAAAGACATGCATTGACTCGCATTCCCAAGATAGACTTCCTAAGAGATCAAATGGGCTTTCTCTCACTTTTATTGGGGCCAAGGTGATTTGTGGTAGTGTTTGGGATTGAAGAGATAGTGGGAGCGGGAAGGATAAAGTTATTAACCATGCTAAGGTGTGTTTACACATTACACTTTATAACAAAATTAGCTCTATTACATATTTACAATACAAGCGTCTTGGCTTTGTGCTACAATTGTACCCTTATTAGTGAGTAACTTTACTCCTTTTCCTTTTTTTTTTTTTCTTTTTGCAAGCCTTTTCCTAGCACAATTTACATATATTCGCCCAAGTACACGCTTTTACAAAATTTAGAGCTAGCTTCTCCTAAGCTATACACCTCAACATGATCAATAACTAGGGAATGGATATGTGTTTGGCTTCAATTTGCAATGAATATAGGGGTATGGGAGTGTTTAGGCTATTTTAGTAGTTTATGCACACACTCAAGCTCAAAATCATTTCTAAAAGTCCATCTACCAAGGGAATACAAGTTTCAACAAGCAGTCCACAAGATAAAGTTCTATGGCAATCAATGCAAAATTGATGTACAATGAGATCACAATGAAGAAAAAAAATCGAAGAGTGTATAAGAGTAGAAACAAAACCCACAAACTTTCGTTATTTAGGCACAGTGTAGCTCACGGGTAGTCTCCACAATTTTCCTAGGATACACAAACATAGAAGTCTCATCCACCTCAACATCAAAAGATTGGCACTGTACAAGCAAATTTAAGCGACGCACGGAGCTAAAAGCATGCAATGGATGTCTCTATCGGCACGCAAAGAAAAACAACTCAACAAAAATGGACTCATTTCCAAAAAATTTCAAAATTTATCGTTTTGTGCAGAGATTTGAAAATTTTCTAAACGTAACAAAAAATAAAAAATAAAAATAAACAACGAAGGTGTCCATACCCCCAAACCTAAACTCAACATTGTCCTCAATGTTGCTCAAATCATAAAATATAGACAATGTTTAGCAAGATTCGGAGATAAGAACGAAAATCAAAAACTAACAATAAAACACAACAAATCCTAAGATCTAAGCACAATACAAATCCACTCTTAGATCTAAACAAAAATAAAAGTTACAAACACTACAAGCATAGCATTTTAACATTAAGCTCATGGGCAATTTCCGCCTAAATCAACAACTAATCCACAAGTGCTCCATTTAAACTCAAAATTCAGAGGATACCTCTTATGGCTACAACCAACTAGGCCATTGTGGCGTTGCCGTTTCACTTGGGAGTTGTTGCGGTGCAATAAGCGCAAACTTACGGTTCTCTTGAGTTGTGTGGTCCATTCGACCTGAAAATATCATTTCCTTGCACAAGCACAACTCAAACAACATTAAACGCATATGCTATAAAGAAAAATAGAAAAAACAAGTGTTTATTTTCAACATATCTAAACATATTCCGCAAAGCAATTAAATCTAAATATTTACAAATCCTAAGCTAAAACAAGAAACAATCAACGAATACGCCTCCCCAGCAGCGGCGCCATTTTGATACTCGCTTTTTCCGTCGTTAAGAAATCGCAAGGATCAAAAGATTATTTCATTTAAAAAGGGGTTTCCTACGCAATGTGCTCTAAACTAGCAAAAGACTAGTAAAGCGGCAAGCGAGAGTATCGTTCCGCAGGGAGGTGTGATTCGTCAACCATATCAAGTTCTAGAGTTTATTGTAAGCATGTAAATAGAATGTGGAAAGGTAAGAATGATGTGTGTGAAATGTATGTACAATGCGGTGTGTGTGTATAGAAAATGAAAATGAAAATAAATAAAAACAAAGAGAATATGGAAGGGTGAGAATGATGTTTAAAGTGATAAATAAAATGGTGGATAGGAGAGACGCATGAAAATGGCCACACAAGGTTCAACAAGTTCACCATACATAAGTGCACAAATAGTTGGTTGTTAGACATTAAGGACATCCAATTTTAGTTAAGGGTTCGTTCTTGCCTCAATCCGATTTATACCCACTCATAGAGCTAACGGTTGAAGAGTGTGTCGAGAGCCCCTCGTACACGAAACCGCAACCAACATTTGTGAACCGATTCTACAAACAAAACTACATTGAGCCCCAATGATTGCTTCGTAATGTAAAATGGCAACGTGAAAGTCTAATGAGTGTGGAAAGAGTGATTGTATCTCCGACCATAACTCACCTAGAGCCCCTAGCATGATAAATAGCTAAAGTCCAATTGTTTACAAGAACAATGAACCAAACCCTTCTAATATGACAATTTATAGGTTCACCCACTTTTCCTAGCTAATTAGCCAAAACTATGCTCGGAGAGCCCCTCCAAAAGCACAATCCTAACTCTAATTCACTCAAACCAATTCATGACATGCAATTTCGACCTTCCATCAACATACATACACAAATGGGATATTTGATTACAACTACTCCTACAATTAAGTTAATCTACTCCTAATCCCATCCATGAACACATATCAATTTCCAATCATCCACAAACATGCATTTCAAGATAATAGATATACTCAATAACAATCAAGAATGAATCAAAACATAAATTGGATATAAAAACAACCATATATATATTGAGCACAAAATAGGTTTACAAATATTCCCAAGTGGGGATTACACATTCAAGAAAACAAGAAATACATAGAGAGTGAGAAATAGATACAACCCTTGAAGAAAACCTCCTCCAAGAGCTCCTTCCTTTGCTAGCTCGAAATTGACCAAAGCCCACTCCTTTCTCTATGCAATCTACTCCTAAATGTGGTGGAAGATGTGTAGAAGGTGAGATGAGGAGCATCCATGGAGGAAAAACCTCCATGGATGCTCTTGGAAGCTCCTCTCTCTCTTATTTAGTGAAGAAGATGAAGATGAAGAAGAAGAGAAAGTTTGTGGGAAGTGTGTATATGAAAGAATGAGGCAAAAAGGGTGTTTATATAGTGTTGGGAGTTTTAGGGCTGAAATGGGGATGAATTGACGAGTTTGCCCTTCTCATTTCGCCCAAAATCGGCCTCTCGCTGGGCGATCAGCGGTTGAATCGGCGGCATGGTCGCAGATTCTAAACCGCAGAAAGGAAAAATGACATTCTGGAATTGATCGGCGGTTGAACTGTGGCCGCCGAATTTGCTTCTGGACTCACTGATGTTGATCGGCGGTTTCAATTCTGCGGTCTGGCCGCAGATGTTGACCGCCGAATTTGGATTTTCTACACTTCATCCGTAAGCTGCTGGAATGCCGAGGGGGTTCTGCCGCAGTCTCGTTGTCGCATTCTATCTCGACGACGGATCAACCGTGGGTACGGCTAGGCTTAGATCACGCCGTTGTCTGTGTCGACGGAGAGGCACGACACTCAACATATACTCCATTTGATCCGTTTTTGGCTCATTTTGCTTCCCTAACGTTCATTTATGCTCAAACACCTATTGTAGGGAATATGTACCTACACATAGCTCAAACAAAACATTATATACAAAAATACGCTCGAAAACGAGACAAACGATCGGAAATGGGGGACCTCAAATAGGTACAAAATAGTCCGATCACTTAACAAACACCCAACCCACCAAAAGGACCCAAGAAACAAGCATAAACATAGGCAAAATGGGCAAAATATAAGCATAGAATTAGACTGATCAGAGATCGAAGGGCTACGACGGATGCTAGGGTTTCAAGTACGTATATATCCACACATGTCACCTGTGTATCAAGTGTTCTTTATTTTATTTAAATAATGATCATTATATATTCGGAAACGTAACACTGTGACACTGTCATCCCCAAGGGAAATGTAGGGGATGGTAATTCAAGAGATCAGCCGCAACGTGTGGGGAGTGTGGAGCACGCGGAAGAAGGCTTGGGTGGCGATCAGGCTACCTACAATGACGGAGCCGGTTATGAAGAGGGCGACAATGATGAAAGGCAAGACGACCAAGATTGGCAGGATGATAGTGGATGCGTTTATGACAGGGTCAATGATGATCAACTGCATTATGAAAAACATGTCTTTGTTGATGACATATCGGACCTTGATGAATCAAACCTTCCCTTAGTGTTGTGTGAGGATTTATCGTCCCTGGAATGGGCAGGTGGTCAGGAGGTGGCAGTAACCCCTTCATTGGCTTTGCGATCACAGTTTAGGGTTGACAAGTTATTTTCTCAGATGCCGTTATACCTGTGGCCCCGAGAAGCAGGTATATTGTCTCTGTTTGGTATAACAGGTCTAGTACATCCAGGAGTACCTGGAGCAGAGGACCCCGATGTAAATCAATGGTCGCTGGCTTCAGCAAGTCCTTTTAGCAACCGAGAAACATGTCTGCTGTTGGTTGCACCACAAAATAAAGATTCATGTCCAGTTTCTGATGAAAGGAAGATAGATACCGGTTGCCAGGAGGAGGAGATACCGAAAGAAGATGAATCCTTACTTCCGTTAGTGTTGTCGCAAGATCCTTCCACGCACGATCGTCCTTGTCCAATGGAAGGAAGACATTTAGGCCCAGATTATCCGTCTGAGGATCAATCATGTCCGATGTTACTGGCAACACAGAATACAAAGTCATGTCCAGTTTCCGATTAAGGGAACTTGCAAATAAATGGCGAGGATAAGGACATACCGAAAGAAGATGAGTCCTTGCTTGCGTTAGTGTTGTGGCAAGATCCTTCGTCCTAATATATGCCTCGTCCAGTAGCGGTCAGACAATCTGGTCATGACGATCCGTTTGAGGATCAAACATGTGCGACGTTGCTGGTATCCCAAAATACACAGTCGTCTCCAGTTTCGGATGAAGGGGGCAGTGAAAAAAAGCGTGAGGATGAGGACATACCTGACGCGTCTAAGGTATCATCTACTGCGGTAAAGAGTCCACTTTCACATCCAGTGTCACCATCACATTCACATTCACATTCACATTCACATCCATCTGTGGTGATTAGGTCAGACTCAGATGTTGAAATTCCTACTAGTTCACCTCCACCTCCACGTCCACGTCCACGTCCACATCCACGTAACAGAGGAAAACATACCAGTCGCAAAACACCGTGTCAGTTAAGGAGAGTGTCACGGATAGTATCTCCGACCCTTCGAGTTGATGAAACAAGTTCAGAACGAATGTCTGGGCCAGCTCCATGTTCTTCTGGAGAGCAATCGACTTGTGCATCGACAAATCAACGAAAACGGAGATTATCTGCGATAATCTCCAAACCACTTCCGAACTGGGAACCACCTGTAATTGAAGTGAATATCGATGACATACGTGCTTCGAGCCAGTAGGTATTAGATGAAACCTCTTTAGCAAGCCAGCGTCAAAGGGAGTTATGGGTACGCAGTCCCTACAGCAACCCGTTAGGTAGAGGAAATCTTTCCATTGGCCCCAGCGAGGAGGCGTACACGCATTTCAAGCTTGATTCGAAAGAAATATAGTAAGATGATTACTAACTATGCATTTTAGATTACATCGCCCGTATATAATCAATTAACAATAATATCATTCTTTTAATGTATTTGGTGCAGCCGTAACGTTGGACTAGAGGTGATGCAGACACAGGATTTTTTCATATCATTAGAGGACAATGATAGCCTTCTGTTGGACACATACGTTGATGCCTACCTGAATTTGTTAAACAAGATGAGAGGGAGTAAGACCAGCCCTTACAAGTTCAAGGATAGAATGGGCATCGTTGATTGCAACTTTTTTTGTAAGTACAGCGTTAACTTAGAGGATATGTTTATACGGGGAATTGTGCACTCAAATAAAATGCAAATATGATGTGCAGGACGAACTGGCAAAGGTGTGGGCAGGCTGGCAGCCGAATTTACATGGACGTTTAGTACGACCTTTCAGCGTCAAAGAATTCATCGTTCGTCCGGAATGGAAACAATATTGTGACGGCCGTCGACCAGACTGGGGCAGTCCATGGGATTCCTGCGACAAGGTTAGTAACGTTCTGGTGCGCAGACATGGGTTCCAGCTTGATTTGGTTATAAATATTTAAGTGTAGAATTTTTTGTTTACAGGTGGTGGTCCCTTGTAAGGTTGAAGACGGCCACAGGGTTGTTTGCGTCGTTGATCTTTTGTTATGGCAGATCCAGGTATATGATCCCAAGGCGCACTGGGTACCCCAAGGCGGTACATGGATCCGCCAACAGATTCTACCACTCCGACATCTGTTCCCGGTTATTTGCTTGCAGGCAGGTTTTTTTAACAGAACGGGGAGGCAAACATATGATATCACTCCTATGAAGGCTCGTCGGATGAATGAAAAACAAGTTCCAAAACAATTAAGTCCGAAAAGTAATGGAGTCTTTATCTTGTTGATGATACGTTCCCTTCTCAGAGGTTTGAAAAGCGTGAAGACTGTTGAAACGGATATACAGAGTCATAGGCAGGCTATCGCGTATGAAATTTTTACAAACAGCTTACCTGAGGAATGTTAATTAACACAATGTTTGATGTTTATGTCATTAACCTGGTTATGAAATATGCCGGTGTTTGCCAGATTTGAATACCGATTAATTTCCTTGTATATTTCACATGTAAAACTCGTGCATATTATATTATACTATAGATGTAAGGGTAGGAGCTTTTTATTTATTTATTTTTTTTTTTTTAAATACCTGCCTCCAACTATGAAGTTTAAATATATAAAAAGCTGAACTTCGGTCCTATTACAAGCAGACAATGAAATTACTGTGAACCTCATATGAGTAGATGGAAAATATTCACGATAAAATGGATTTTGTTCTTCTTACCTCGCTGGCAACCACTTCATTAATGAGACTTCCATGTGCCAGTACGAGTAGATGGAAAATATTCACGATAAAATGAATTTTGTTCTTCTTACCTCGCTGGCAACCACTTCATTAATAAGACTTCCATGTGTCAGTACTTGTTATACGATAAGTACAAAAAATCAGGTAAAATATATATTTTTAAATAAAATACATGCCTCAAAACATAAAGGTTAAAATTATAAAAAAAACTCAACTTCATTACTATTATAAGCAGACAATTTACAAATCTTCCTTCAAATTAATACACGGTTATATGGATATTAAACTTGTAGTTAATACACGATTTTCAATTGGCTTTATGGGCCTTCACTTCAACGTTTCCCGGTGGCAGAGATTTGGGCTGACCTTCAGAGGCGAATGTCACCATTTGGGTTCTGGTGGCCCCCCCAACCATTAAAAACAAAAGTTCTATTATAATTATAATTAAAAGGTGAAACCATTAAAAAAAGAAATGTACATACAAAGTGATATATATACAAAGGTAACCGATGATCATATTATGTTGTCCCTCTATTATTAGTTAATAATATAAACAAGGCAAAATTCCCTCATTTGACCCAAAATTTACCGTGTAATCATTGACCAGTTGCATGTTGAACCATTAATAATGCAATTACACGTTGGAAAGTAATCATTCTTACACGATACATTAACCATCATTTCTGTTTTATGTATTTTTTGTTTTCAGATTGCAAAATGCAAAGTAATTAAGTGCCACGTTGGAATTGCTGTTAGGGTATACTTGTCCAAGAAATATTTCTCTTGGATAAAAAAAGAAAACTTATTGAGATGTAACAGTTTTGCAAAGCCCTATAATTTCTGGGCTACTTATGAATTTTGCTCAAATTACAATTAACTGGTAATTTTTGTTTCCATAATTCTATTGGCCACGAAAATATGAAACAAAAACGATCCATTTTATCTTTCAAAAAAAAGAAAGACATTCTAATCTAGCCTATCGTGCTGTAACACAAAAGTTAACAACAAGGCGCTGGTAGTTTTAAGCCAAGATCCATTTTTACAATTTAATTTCTATTATTTCATACTTTATTACCTACAGGTAACTGTATTGTATATATAATAATTTTTTTCAAAGATTTCATACATTCAACGTAACATTATTTAATTCAACCGAGTAAGTGTTGTATTTATTTTATTTTATGTAAGACAAACTATTTTGCTACGAATCTATGATCTTAATTAATTTGGAAGCATTTTTCTAAGATGATGAATATTGGGATTTTATTTTGTTCAAGTGCCGCACCCGATTACAATTCCCCTGGTCCGCTTGAAATGACCTTCAACTTCATACTGTTAGATGGAAAATCCTCCTTCAATTTAATACACGATTATATGGATATAAAACTAGGACGTCACATCTTACACAATCAGGGAGAAATCGACCTTGGATTGAACATACGATTACACGAATAGATGGAAAGCAAACATTACATTAATACATGATTGTATGGCAGATTCCCCTCACCTGCTTTTAACAATACATTGGGAAAATTTTATGAGTCGTTGTCGGTGTTAGCCGAAGCCTCAGAGGTTAGGTCAGTGGATGGCCTTTCTTGGCACGTCTGTCTATTGTGTCCCTCTTTGTGGCATACACTGCAACCGCAAGGACGCTTGGTTTTGTTAGCAGCATCAAACGATGTTTTCCTGCAGCTCCTTCTGTTGTGTCCCTTTAGGCCGCACTTAGAACACTTCTTTTGCTTAGCCTTCTCGATGCATGAACGGTACCTTGACTTTTTCGGTCTTCCTGGCAGAAAACGCACCTTCCAAGGATGAACAACTAGATTCCGGACATGATCAGGTATGACCCCGTTCTGTGCATATGGAACCGGGTTGATTTCTCCTCGATATGCCTCTCGCATCCAATCAGATCTGTAGTAGTCGGAGCACAGATCTGGAACCGGAATTGATGCATATCTGGTCAAAAAATTAATTATTAGATGTCAGACCCCTAAATATGGATATGGTAAATGACGAACTGACGACAGTATACTTTGATTACATACCTGGCGCAAGCAAGGGCATGTCGACAAGGTAATTTTTGAAGATCCCACTCGCGACAGGCACATGTCTTTGCTTGAATATCGACAATGGAATTAATTTGATTTTCGATGACGTTGTACTTGTGGTATGAAATAGGATGAATGATGCATTTATAAGAAGGTTCAACCCCTTTAAGTATGTGATTGTCGGCTGCCGGAGTCAGATCAGACCTAAGATGATTTGCAATAGTACGACGTTTGTGGAACCACCTCTGTATCATATCCCGAATCTGCTCTGCAATGGCTGTGATAGGCAGCTTCCGAAGATCTAGAAGAGCTGAGTTCATAGACTCGGCTAATTGGGTAGACATCATCTGGTACCTATTTTTGGGGCAGTAAGCATTTGTGAACTTATCTACCCCAATTTTCATGACGTCGTTGTAGTACCTCTGGTTGCAAGCAGCCATCTGTTGAAGGTCAATATCACACTCATCACGACGGTGTTTGTAACATGCATTGTAAAAGAATTCTCTTGCAAGATTTCGATTCTTGGATGAGCGTCTAAATTTCTGTGCAATGTGGAACACACAGAATGCGTGCTGTGCATCTGGAAAAACCTTTTTCATCGCTGATATAATGCCTCTGTGACGATCTGAAATGATGACCAAATCCTGAGGAGAACCAATCCCCTTCTTCAATTCAGAAAGGAACCATGTCCAGGATCCCTTACATTCTGAGGCTGCGAAACCAAATGCCAATGGGTATATTTTTGAGTCTCCGTCTTTGGTCGAGGCTATAAGTAGCACCCCTTTGACAGATCCCGTCAAGTGGGTTGCATCAATGGAAACGACGGGTCTGATAACACGGATAAACCCTTGTAGACAAACACCGATTGCCATGAAGCCATACTTGAACCGGTCTTTCGAGTCTGTCTCGATGTTTGTTAGGGTACCGGGATTGGCTTGCTTCAGCATGTAAAAGTACGCCAGTAACATTTGAAAAGACTTCAACGGATCCCCGTACTGTATTTTTAGAGCATGGAGTCTGGCCCGGTTAGCTTTGTTATACAACAGGTGCACCCTGTGCTGAGACCTCATTTCCGCTATGATATCTTTAGCTCAGATTTTGCATCCCGGAACTGTGAATTTTGGGGCATACAGTTCCCCAACGACATAGGCACTGACTTGGTTAAAGTGAAGACCATAATTTTGGACTTTGCAGGTGTGTGTATCTCGATATACATTGACGTACCAGTGAGTTGCTTGGCGCTTCTTCACTGCACGTACCAACCATTGACAATTGAGGTCGGTACACGATGCCTCATACCGCGTTGTGGTCGACCGCGTAACCCTGTACCAAAAATAGTTTTCCATTGCGTACACACCCAACACCTTCTTCATTTCATCCTTGTGTTTGAATATCTTGCCTTTATGAATGGATGTATGTCTGATTGGGATTTGAATGCGCTGCATTCTTTTACATTTTCAAAACAGACATGGTCAAACCCTTGCACTTTATGCCTAGACAGATTATGATCAGGATGGGTGTGAACGTAAGTGGTGTTATCCTGGTCAGCAAGTGGTACATTGTTTGTAATACATGATACAGAAAAGTTATTCGTGCTAGGACTGGGCATGGGATGGACCTCTCTATATGCAACATGTATCTGATGATGCTGTAAAGGCTGTCGATGTGTTTCCTGTTCATTACTGGGAACCGATGATGCCCTGCAATGTGTTCCACAACCTATGGCATCATCTTTAGCAGTTTGTACATTCGTACAATCGACATCATGGATTGTAGAATGCTTTGACTCGGACTGAACATCCTTTGCTTATTTTTAGATCGACCTTTGTAAGACTCCAAAGGATGTACGCTATCATTAACACCTATTCGGTTGGTTCCGCTTGAAAATGTGTTGGAACCTCTGACCAGTGGAATATTGTCAAAAAGCAACCGTTTGATTGATATATGCGACAAGGACTCATCACTGGGTGTTTGGTTCGAAATAAAATTTGTGCTGGGAGAATCGGATATACATGTTACCGGTGAACAACCGCTTGGGGTGACTGTATATTTTGCCTTCTTCTTTAACTGTGGCGTTACCGACTGATTCACCGTTGACAATGGCGTGCTGATGTAAATAGGTCGACCGTTAGGTTGATTTTGATCAACCGGAGGTTTTACAGTTGAATCTTTATTCTGGCTGAGTACCTCTACGATATGTCCCGGTACAGGATTGTGAAACACCGAAACATAACATTTATGATTCTTTTTGTTATGCGAAATGAAGATTTGAAAATCAGCGTCAAAACTCATTTCAACAACGGTGCCTGAAAGTAAGGTACTGAACTTCATATCGACTGCATCGCAGTTCAACCCAAACCGATCGCATATCTTATCCGACAACGTTTTCAGTGTATCCTTCGGTGTCACAGCCAACAAGAAAATAGTTTTTGGGTTGAAATCAACATCTTCCCAGACTCCATCATAGTTCACTATCAACATAACCATTTCAGAAACAATCCAAACGGTCAAGTATGCACACCGAAAAATCTTTAACCGGATAAGGTGGTTATGGTATTGTATGAAATGGCGGTAAAAATATTAGGAATGACGGTGAAATCAAGTCTTAGCAAATATTATCAAGGAGCAGAGTATCAACTGTTTGGGTGTTTTCCAATGTCTGAATACACATTGAGTTCTAATAAACTGAAATACGTTTTTTTTAATCCCATTACGAACGCCTAAGTCTTACCTTTACCTAAATATAACGAAAACCACAACATATCAACATGACGTAAATAATTTCAAGGCATAAAATATCACCTAAGCATAATAATATAATATTATGCTGAATATGTTTTTTTAAATATTCAGCTAAATTTGTAGAATGAACAGACATAAATGTTCTTCTGTTACAAAAACTATTCAATGTAAAATGTGTTCGAATTTTTACATTGAATAAGATATGAATTATTCTTCTGTAATTAAAATTAGGGTGGTGTGTGTGTTTTTTTTATTTTTTATTAACCTATGGATTTTTTTGTAACGGGGGGTACGGTGGGCTTGAGCCCCCCACCTATCCCCACACAGGTGGCCCCATGGTCATATCATGCACTGGTTTTTAATTATAATTCATTCACCTTCCCCTTGGTGATTAGATGTTTCTTCACTATTAACAATCTTAAGTATAATTTGGAATCTGACCAGCCATGTCCAGCATTCGTCAATATTGGTACGCAAATAGTGGTAATGGTTCAATGTCAATGCACGATATCGTTGCTCGTTGGATAGAGATTAATGCATGCAACCGGTGCATTACACCCATCCAATGGGTACATGCCATGTGGCAAGATATACTCTTTCCGGTCATATGGCATGCAAACATTGGTTAGAGTGCAGTGCACCCCGTGCATGCAAGGTTTTCTCCTCGCATGAACTCCCTTACATAAATCTTAAAATGGATAGTACAATCTGATTTCGTAACCCCATATTTAATTGTCAAATCTAGGACCGGAGAAAATATTGCGTGGGACTGGCACGTGGTGAGAACATGAGACAATCCAATGACATTGCAGCAATTAAAATTATATAATTATTTTTATGTTCCCCATATAAACGGTGCAATCTCATTGGATGGTTTCACGGTCTCTTAATGTCGCAGTCCCATGCCAGATTTCCTCTCACGACGGACCCCATTTGTGTAAAAGTGTGCGCATTAAAGTCTTTTTAATTTATTCAATATTGTACAAGCAATGATGGTCATGCAATATGGGAGTGGATGGGTTTCCTGTCAATGTCGAAGTCCGTAAGGCTTATGACGATTTCATCGGTTTATTTGCTGACGTACTTTACTTTGTTGAACAGTTAGGGGAGGGAAATACACTTTTGTGGTTCAAAGCCATTTCCAACCCTAATCCTTAATTTTGTGGAAGTTTTGAAGTAAATTGGTGGGACTATTAGCATACACTAATCTCATTTTCCAAATCCAACCCATTAAAACCTATGTTACCCTTAACCGAATATTCCCTACAATATTATTTGTGTTCCCTGTTAGTGTAATCAATTAAGTGATTTTCTGTAAATAACAATTTCTAAATGTTATGTAGTATACACATAATTATAGTTGAATAAAAAGGTTTTGATATATATATATGGGATATATAATAATGAAAAAAAAGTAAAAATGAAGCTTTCATATTTAAAACCATACAATTGGAATACATTTAATTGGTTACGGGTATATCTCGTAATTCGGAAAACCATAAAATAAGGGATACAATAAAACAATACGATGACAAATATTTCATACAATATAATGGTTGAACTCTGATTCAGTTAAACTTGAGGGTTTTCCCATATTGTGAATTGTTTGCTTACTTTAGCACTGTTGCGCCAGTCACGGGGGATTGCACTGCACTGTTCATATGCAGCCAATTCGTCGCATTGGAGGACCGTTGGTTGGAGAGTTTTTGTTGCTCAAATTGGATGATTTGCTCAAAGTTGTAGTTGGGTTGGAGATGCCGGGTTTTATGCACTCTTAATTAGAAGTTAGAGCATGGGATTCACCGTGATATCAGCAATTAAAAGAAAAACAGACTTTTCATAGCAGTTGATCACTAGCAAAAACACAACGGAACATTAACACACTACGCTAACTGGTACAAAGACCCTTAATTACCCATAATTACAACACAAAATATGAAAGTCAAGGATGAACTCATAAAAACCTAATCCATATAATACATATAAGTTGAACTACTTGTGCTCTAGACGATCCACTGTATGGACACACCCCTTTTGCTGGACCACATTTCGCCTGTCCATGTAGGTGGACCACAAATACAACCCAATGGCTATTATTAAAAAGGCTCCGCAGACAGTTCCGATGAACAGTACGACAAGCCATAGCCCCATGGTATCAGTAGGCTTAGGAGATGTTACCTGGGAGGTTTTCGTGTCAGTGGAAAATTTATTAGGATCCAGTGGCTGTGAATGCATCCAATGTGGCAAAAACATGGACTTAAAGGTCCACGAATAGATAGAATACGTCTGCGTAGTGTTGCCATTTGAAGAGGTCAATCCCACAAACACGTCGGTGTCAGGCCATATTTTCGACAAGTCAATTGAGTAAGAGAGGAGAGGATTCACAGGTTTTATATTACCAGAATGACACAACCTAACCTCTAAACTCTTTGCACTAGCATAATAATCGATCCATGAATCCAATTTCTTACCACTATTAAGGAACATATTTTGAGATGAAATATTGCATAATTTAACAGATAATAGATTATCAACGTCAATGCCGACGTGATTTCCATTCAAATCACCATACTCGAGATCTAAAGAGGTGTCAAATTCAACAACCACCACCCTAAACTTGGTTTTGTGCAAACCCATCTTAGAGAGACCAAATGAGCTCTTACCCACATCGGTAAAACGAAAACCCTTCGGAACCATAAAAAAAGCCAAACCATCACCAATCTGGTTGGACATTGAAAAAGAGAAAATCGTAGAGAAAGAAGGAAATGTCGGAGGATTACCTTCCATGAGCTTAATGGGTTTTTTGTACATCAGTCACCCAGCACTTGATCGATCCGAGGTTGTGAGCTGAACAGAAGACCCACCATTGACAGCCATTGTAGCTCCATAGAAACAAATTTCAGACCGGCACCTTGGAACTTCATCAAAGCTGTTGAGGACAACAGAACAACTTGGCTCAGCAGAAAGGACTTTCAAGCTGCAAATGAACAGAATAACGGTTGTAAGGTAATTTGTCATGGAAAATTTGGCCATATCTGGAATGGGTTTTTGACTGTTTGAGTGTATTTGGAGTTTGTCTCACCTTTTAAATGAAGGATTCAAATCGGCTAAGTGGTTGTCTAGATAAGCCCTTTAAACATAACATCATTCTCAAAAAGGTCAACATAGTTGAACTTCATCGGTATCCGCAGTGCTCGGATGCAATGACGTCAGATATCTCATCGTGTTACGTTTTTGTAGGCTATTTTTCGTGTCCGCGAAGGTGCTTTGTATCATCGTTGACCTATACACGTGTAAAAGAAATATCATTGAGATGGCAACAATTAGCGGTGATTAAGTGTTAGGGTAAATTACACTCACACCCTTATGTTATCAAGATCCTACCCACAGAATACTGACTTACAGATTGGCATTCCAAACACAATTTTTGATGAGCTCAATGGTTGGGTTCCCTATACAGTACTTAATTCATAGTAACGTGAGCATCTCCAATGCTATTATGCATTTGGAGAAAATGGAGTGCCACATAGGATAGATATTAAAAAAGTTAGAAAAACTCTCTCCAATGCTATTATCTAAGTTGAATATGGAGATGATGTGGCCAAAAAAAAGTTAGAGAATATGGAGTTGGGTTTCTAATTCTAGAAACTCTCCTAGAAATGCTGACTAGGATTTCTAACTTTTTCCAACTCTTTCCACCAATAAGATTAAAGCTTTCAACTCTTTCCACCAATAAAATTAAACCTCATTTAATTGTAAAATAAAAGAAAAGAAAGAGTGTAATAATTGTTTTATTATGATTGGATATAAAATGGATGCATATTTGATTTTAGATAATTGCATTGGAGATGTGAATATGCATTTCTCTAATTTTTTTCAAAAGTGGGCCCATAATAAATAGAAATGCTGAAGTGGCACTATTTAGAAACTCAAAAATGCATATTTGCATTGGAGATGCTTTTAACGTTTACCGTCAAAATCAACATTCACAGTTACACACATCGAGAAATACAACAGAAAACCGTCAACTGCCTATCGCAATTATGTAGGCGTATGGGCGTTGGCGTAGAAAAGAAATCTAAAAAGGTTTTTTTTTTATTGGAATACAACAACAACAGGATTACAGATCCAGAACATGATTACATGATTACAACAACCGGGACCCATCGAGAATCGATTTCCAAGTGCAGCCCAGACTGGAGGTCCCACGGACGGGGAGAGAGAACCCACACAAATGAGGGACAACCACCCACACAAAGTGGGACAACACCCATGTTTTTAAATAGGCCAAGGAAAATTTGCATAATTCTATGCACACACTAGGTCTTGGACCTTGGTGGTGGGGGGTTCCCAAATGAAGGCCCACCACTATGGCAAGGGATCATGTGTAAATCTAAAAAGGCTTGATAGTTGATAAAAAGGTTCATAAAAATCGAAAGGGGATTTTTCAGGTTTCACGAAGTTCTAGTTGCATTTTTTGGACTCAAATCGGCTGTCAAATTTGAGTGTTCCAATTTGTGTCCAACCAAACAATTTGGGACATATGTGCACATTTAATTATTATTTTTCAAGTGCTTCTATATATGTGCACACATGTCCCAATTTGGTTGGTTGGTTGGTTGGACACAAATTGGGACACCAAAATTTGACAGCTTATTTGAATCCGCATTTTTAATATGTGCTATTAACAAAGGAAATAATTCATTGTTTTGGGCCGGTCACCCCCCATTTTCGATTTATGTGTATAATACCATTTATAAAACAATGTCACAATTCAAAACCCTGAGACGTGGCCATGTTTGGAGCACTGTATTGGAGTGTACAACGATTACGAATGTTGTAGTGTTTAAAATAGGGAGGAAGTATACTTGTTAAGAGGCAAATACCCACACCATGTTCAGAAATAATGCAAGTTCCACTTATTTTCTGTAAATTGCTACAACTGCCTTATGTGAAATATTCATGTCCATTTGCATCAAAGTTATAACAAACAGACATATTGACACACCAAAGCATAACATATTAACTAGCGTCAACATCTTTATGCCACTTACACTAGTTTCCAAATTCTGCATTCGTCCATTTAAATATGTTTCCAAGTTGTGCATGTCTGCATGTAGCATTTCCACTTCTTCGTCGGTAGATGTAGGATGTCGACCGTTAGATGTAGAATCTCTACCGCCTTCAGCGGTGCTTAAGAAACGTCCCTGTAAATTTGCACAATCAGGCTCCCACCAACTAAAAAATTTGCATTGTCGTTGCGCACAAATAAAATACAGCTTACCTGGATTATCTTTCGATTCAGATATTTTCACAGCAGCCTTCTTCCCACATCTGCATGATTTGTTCCTGAACATTCCCAAGCCACCATTAATGTTGCTTGCTGAGCCTGAACTTCCTTCCATGGTTGTTGAATGTAAGAGAATTGTGTGTGATTGTTTAATGGGAAACAGATAGGGAACCAATACAATGTACGATTGAGAAGAGTAGCAGAATATAAGTTGTGTAAGAATTTGAACATCCAATTTACAGACACCAGGTTTATATTGCCGTAAATATAGCCGTTGGAGACCAATGGTTGTATTCAGGGGTTCAAATTGTAGTTGCAACAATGCCAACACGTGTTTAACTCAGAAAAGTGTCTTAAAAAAATGAAAAGGACAGTGTACTTAGCTAATGACCAGTCAGTACCCAATAGAGTGACCCCTCCACTTAGGTGTTGCCACGTGTCCTTTTTGTTGAAGATTGCTAGCCATGTGGTAATACACCATTCAGGGGTCAGTGCCTTTGGTACTGACTAGTCAGAACCCAATTATTTTCCATATAAATAACTTTCGTCATTGACATTGGAATTTGCTCCAATACACGATTTGTACAGGGCAGAGTAAGCAATACACGAAGAAAAGGCGGATCTCACTTGAAAACGTCCCATCTAGTCATTAAGTACCACCCATCCTCTAAAATCATGTTTCCAAGACAATTTTAGAGGATTTTGGAGGATTAGTTGCTCCCACCCACCCTCTAAATTGTTGTTTCGAAGAAAAAAATAGGAGAACCTCCAATCCATTCTCTGAATTTAGAGAACCATTTCCCATCCTCTAAACCACTTTTTAAATTTTTTTATTCCGATTATATCCTTTTAACTTTTGCATTAAATTCAATTAATGTGTAATAAAATTTAATTTATACATTTTATTAACCTAAAAAATATACCATTAGAAATGTCTCATCTAGATCTTTAAAATGAGTCCAATATTGAATATTAATTAATAATTTTTTATTTACCATACTTTATCATTTGGGCAATCTCTTATTACAAATTGATAATTATAAGTTAGTAATAAAATAAAAACCGAAACATAGTATTAAAATGATAAATATTAATATTAAAAATTACAATAACATAAAAACATTAAAATAAAGAATAATGAAAATATAAGTTATTTTAAGATACAAAGAAATAGGGATAGAGATAGAGATAAGGATAGAGAGTGTGGTGGGCGTGAAATTTTTTTAGAGATGGAGTTATGGGAGGAATATTCCCTTATAGTTCTCTATTTTAGAGATAGAGATAAAGAATGGGTGGAAGATATAACCGATACATGGATAGTCAAATCAATCACGATAATTTTTATGCTAATCAATTTTTTATTTTCCAAATTATTATACTTGCTAGGCTCGTTTGGCGCACCGTATTGGACCGTATTGTATTGGACTGTATTATAATTAATTAATTCAAACCATTGTTTGGTAATGCACTCGCCTCTCCCTATTAGGTTATTTCTTTATGACTTTATTGTTTTATATTATATTATAAAATAAAAAAAAATTTAAAACAAATAATTTATAATTAATTTAAAATATCTTGACCAGGAATAAATCAATAACTAATGATATTAATTGGTGATACAAGTATGATGATAAATGGAATATAAATGGAGTATGAGACTTGATACAAGTATGCCATGTTTTATTTGGATCATGTAATATGTTACATTGTTATGACTTATGTACTTATGTGACATGTTTTAGTTGTATACCGAATATGTTTTTATTTTGAATGAATTATCAAATATGTTTTCATATATTATTATTATTTTTAAAATATAAATATATATTATTTTAATTGCCGTATCCGTATCCGTATCCTAGTTTATGAAGATTTACCGTATCCCCGTATCGTGCCATATCCGTATCCCCGTACCCGTATTCGTATCCGTATCTGTGCTACGTAGATATTTTTTTGAAGAGTTATGCTACTCCACCCAAAAATCCCACCCACATTCCAACCCAAAAGTGAGGTGGCATCATCACACACTGTTGGAGTAGAATTATGAGGTTTTTTAAAGGCTGAAGTCAGTCATTTATAAAAGTAAAACTGTTGGACCCAAAAAACCAACCCAAATTTTTAACCCAAACCTAAAGTACTTTCTGTGACCAGTTAGAAAAGCACAAGGGTATTGTTGTAAAAAAGTAAAAAAACATGTCTGGTCTATATCAAACGTTTAAATTTTAATTTAGGGATTCGATACGGCTGTGACCCTCAACAGGTTATAAATGTTCACTGATCGGTGGGTTAAGTATACATTCACGAACTCGTAAAGACTCAATTGAAAGACATGGAGGATAATGCCGGTTTGGATGTCAAAGTCGAAGGAGAATGCAGTAGCACCACAACTAACGGATTTTGGTCGATTCAGACGTCTCCTCGCTATTTTGAATTGGCAAAGGTGGAGTCCGTGTATCGTGCGAGAGAGAACACGATGAAGAATGAGATTGCCTGGTTGAAGAACGAGCGGAAGGATCTGGTGAGGGAGGTCGCTAGATGGAAGAAGATGTACAGCCAGGTGGATGGTCGGATTTCGGTGTTGGAGGCGTTGGCCGTTGAATTAAAAACAGGACAGCCTGTCGTCGGGGTTCCGACGGCATGCAACGGCCAGATCTCCGGTGATACATCATGAATCTTGTGAGATTAATGTCTAAACTGTTCTATGTGTTATCATGTTCGAGTTGTGTTTTACTTGGGGTAGATTGAGGTGACATGTAAGTTTCGTGGTTTGATATGTCGTCAACTTGAAGATTGTTTTTATTGTTTTTATGAATGATGCAGATTTTGCAACAGCCAATGCAGGGTTAAAGTTGAATGTTGGTTTGAACTCTTAAGTTTTCTGTTATGAATTGTTTGGAATGAAACTATCTTTCTGGTATATTGTTAGTTATGAATTATTAGACAGGTTCAATAGTTGAATGATGTGTTGACTTTCCATTTTTTATAAAAAGTAATGAGAATTATTTAGGAATACTGTCACGGAGGTATTACGTTATTATGACAAATTTCTTCATGAATTATTTTGCCTTAAAATACTTGAAGCCAATATTTACTGGTCACTGTAAGTGGGTAGAATGAGGAAGTAAACAATGCTATTTCACACTCTTTTTCACTTTAACTTTATTCTCGATAGAGATACAGATTCACCTATCTAAATTTTAGCAAATTTTTCAAAGATTGTTTTTAATGGCACAACGAAAAATCAATTTTAAATATCATAAAACCATTGGTATCTTTTATTTGTTTGTGGAAATATGTTTGTCCACGTGCAAAGCACGGGTACTGACTAGTTATAACTATGCAGACAACCGTTTCGATTTTTAATAAATGTAACCTTTTACAAAAAATTGGAATGTGTTGTTTTTATTTTTTGGAGGAATACCAATTTAATAAATACGTAAGATTATTAATTTAATTATATTTTAAAGAAGACGAATACCAACACCTCTTCATAGCAATCTTTTCGATTCTCACACCACTCTAGTAACACAAAAATATTGTTTAAGTAAAGCATAATTAAAATGAATATAAATAACTAATTACTAGGTTTATTATTTCCCCCCCTGTAATTCGTTCCTCGAAGTGTCTCATCCGGAGACAGTCTAAATTTTGAATTATTTTAACACTTGGCAGTTTATCATCTTAACTTGATTTTCGACAATTGGAATTTTTTACGTGCCACGTGTTTTTTATTTAATTTTTTCTAAAAAAATACAAAAAACAATATAACAATCAATTAGCATTAATAAAGCTCTTCTTCTCCCAAAGTATCGTTTGAAAAAGGGTTGTTTTAATTAAGCCACCTAGGATAAAAAAGTAAACATGTAGCAAAAAGCGAGAGCTTTTTATTAAATGAAAAGGTGTACACGTATCAAGCAATGAATGGGAAAGGTAAATGGGGAAGGCAAATGGGAAAGGTAGATAGCATTCCCCTTTAATTAGAGTGAGTGGTTAGAGAAGTAAATGTGTGTTTTGTGAAACGAAAAGGTCTGGTTCATTAATTAGTTGTTTTTGAATTCATTGTATTAAAACAATTTTTTGTTTGAATGTGGTGTATCCAGAGAGCATGAACTAGAGGTGTGGTGTCCTTAACTCAATCCAAAGTCCTAAGAATGGGACACGTGAAAATGGACCCTGATGAGTGTAAGATTTTTTGGTATTCTTCTGCTGAAACTAATTTAATATATAATTAAATTAATAATAATTTTATATTCATTTGGTATTCCTCGGGAAAAAACAATACAACACATTACAGGTGGTGTAAAAGGTTGCATTTATTAAAAATGAAACGGTTGCCTGCAGAGTTATAATTTTGATTCCACATGGTGACCGTTCTATGTTCAATGGCACCGCCCGGCCACCCCTATATATAAGGGTGGACACCTGAAATATTTATTCTCATCAATTTACATTTTCAAATACCATATACCTTAAAATATCTGTCTTTCATAAACAAACTCTATCACACACTGGTGTATCATTTTTTCTTGAACATCTCTCCCCAATATCCCTTGAAATTGTCTCTTCCCACCCTATTTAGATTGTTTGTGTTACCTTTGAATATTGAGTTAGGTTTCTTCGATTAGACAGGTAATGGAGCAGAAATTGTCGTTTGAAGAGACTGCGGTTCCTATGTATTTGAAAGGAAGAAGACCTCCGGGGCGGACAGGCTATGAAACAATGGGCAAAAAGTGCGTATTCAAGGCGAACCTCTTTCTTGTTCAAGTGGCGAACAGAGACATCCATCATTATGATGTTCGGTGGATGAGACATTGATATATCTGATGAAACTCCTAGGTGACGACGTGGTGAATTACGTCAGAATTAGAAACGACAGAAGGTTTGAACATATGATTTGCAGAGGCAAGAATTGGTTCCATCTAGAAGGCTTTGGGTCCTTCTGTTAGCATCTCAAGTCGGTTCACGTTACAACCAAAATGAGACCATCTTGCATGTTTTTTTTTTTTTGTTTAAAAATCACATAATCCACTTCTACCTAGAAACTGCAATTATAACAAACAATGCATGGAGAATACTCTCCTTAACATGGGTTACATTGTTTACAATTCCCAAAGGTTAGCACAACAAAAATAATTCCTCTGGAAAGTGCCTTTCATTAGTTTTGTTAGACACAGTAATTCATACTTTCATTCAAGAAGCATAAATCCGGACTCCAATGACGAATTTAATACACCGGTAGTATCAACAATTCGTCATTGGAGTCAGGATTTGTGCTTCTTGAACGAAAGTTTGAATTACTGTGTCTAACAAAACTAATGAAAGGCACTTTCCAGAGGAATTATTATTGTTGTGCTAACTTTTGGGAATTGTAAACAATGTAACCCATGTGCAGGAGAGTATTCTCCATGCATTGTTTGTTATAATTGCAGTTTCAAGGTAGAAGTGGATTATGTGATTAAAACAAAAACCAAAAACATGCAAGATGGTCTCATTTTGGTTGTAATGTGCATTGAATTTGGTTTTCGGTTGTTCAGTAATATTGAATATTACACATGTTTCGGCAATGGGCAATTTTAATAATACAGTTGTGGCCATCATCAGGCATTACTTTCGTGTATTGTTTATTTTACTGTGCACATATCGTGTATTTCACGCAATTACAAATATCCCTTTATTTTATTGCGCTATTTAAAGCAGTACAATTATCGCCGATGTCATCATTACCTCTATCCTATTTTCGCAGGTCCAAATCTGCAAAATCTTCGAAGTGTACTCCTCCGAAATCAAACAATCCCATTTCATTGAGGGATATTAATATTTTGCCCCCTCTAATTTTCCATATTCTGACTTTGCCCCCTCTAGTTACAGAAATGGCCGGTCTTCCCCCTTAGGTCCAAAATATTCAAACTTTTGCCCCTTCCCTCATTTTTTCATCCAAATTCCAAAATCACATTCACCGTTACAATTGAAAATGAAAAGACAACTTTACCAACTTTACCCATATTCTTTTTCACCCCTGAATGCATTGAATATTTAGTTAGAATTGTTTCAATTTAATTTTCTCTACTAAATTTGTTAAATTTTTATTATTTAAAATTAAAATGTCAACAAATACGGTTGCATTTATTGTTGTGCTAAATTTGGCATATATTGTTGTGCTAAATTTGGCATATGCTATAAACTGTGCCAGGAACAGTTTATAGCATATCCCAAATTTGACACAGTTTATAGCATATGCCAAATTTTATCATTGCATTGGAGCATGCTTTTTTTATTTTATGCTAAATTATAGCATTGGGACAATGATTTTGGATTGCATTGGAGATGCTCTTAGATTCTCTTACGAAATTTACCCAACTAAATATTTAACAGATGGTGTAGACATGTACCGTCAACATGTGCACACCCCACAACAAATAACACGATATGGGTGTACAAAAGAGTAAAGTAGTAACCAATCTTCTCCGGGTGACATAGACATTAGATATCAAGTATTAGGATTAGGTTCGAACCAGATCTGTTGAATCCGGTTTCATGTTCGACATCAGTCATTTTGTTTCGTTCAATCTGAATGGGCGATCGAGTAATATCCTAATGCTTTATTTTAACCTTTCTATGTTCGTGCCTTAATCAGATAGGGGTTAACATATTGAATCTAATTTGATGCTGACAAAATTGATTTTGCCTGCTTGTAATGACGTTTGATGTGATGGGCCAGTGGGATATTCACAGCCCAAAAACCAATGGACACGCTATTCTGAGGATATGCAATGGCGAAATGCCGGTCCACAAATGTATTCATTACCTATTCGTGTAGCATAACAAAACAGGAATTGACGGTTGAATCTTAAATATGTGTTACGCAATATAAATTGCGTCAGCAAATCTTTATGTTCCCAACGCAATATTTTGTAATAATTTCTCCGATGCACTACTACAGTTCATTCACCCCCAAACTGTTTATATGGTAATAGGTCCGATAACGCGATGGGACTATAATAACGGCCATGAGGCCATCAAGTTTTGCAGTATTGGACATGTTCATTTTAATATTATGAAAAAAAATAATGAATTATTAACTTAATTATGATGATATACGTTAATTACATATAAAATACGAGGATTTCAAAACAGTAACTTTCCTTTCTTCTAAACGAATGGATTATAATTTGACCAGATCTTTTGGGCACCAGATCTGCGCAAGGTGTTTATGAATAAAGATACTTAATGTATATTCATTAGCTAAAGTCTACATTGCATATTTGCGTCATTCGGGGAGTTCGAGTAATATTACGAACAGTAATTTGTATTTTTTTATTGGAATATTGGATTGATTGTAATTTAAAAATTCCAATACGAATTTAAAGTTCAAGATTCAAATACATTCATCTTTAACGGCAACGGTGTGGGCCGGCTAATGACCAATCAGTAACCAAGGGACTGACCCCTGCAATGGGGTGTTGCCACGTGGCTTTTTAAAATTGCAAGCTACGTGGTAATACCCCATTCGGGGTCAGTGCCTTTGTTACTGACTGGTCAGTACCCAAGTAAGTGGTGACCTTTTCATTATCAATAAAAGTTCGTCATTCATCCTTTGATGCTATTTATTGAAACCATTACATTGAATTTCAATAGTACAACGGAAACTGCAATCAACTGCAATCACTTTTATCAATGCATCAACTCAATTTTGGAGAAATGTTGTTAACAGAAATAAAAAATTAAACTACAATCAGAAATAAAATTTTTGTCTCTCTCTCTCTCTCTCTCCCCCTCGGACTATCTTCTGCCATCTTCTTCTTCTTGGGTTCTATATAAATCTGACCCTTTCAGGGGTTGTTGGGAGATTATCGTGTTATAATCTTTCACCTATCGTGTAAGGAGTTGTAACCAATGTTTTATATTAGAACTAAGGGTAAATTTATAAGGGTAAATAGGTAAATTTAAAAATAAATAGATTTTTTTACAAGAGTGGTGCTGTTGGCACACCTTTTCTATAAAGCTTGATATTCAACGAAGATTTTATAATGACTGAATCATTTGTTTATATCTGTTCGTTTGTTTTGTTTCGAAATATATTTCTGCTCGGTTAATAACATGTGGGAACATGTTCTGTTCTTGTCGTGTTTTAGGGAACTTGTTGTCTAACCAGCAGTTTAACTCTATGTTGTAATGTTATTAATGTTTTTTTTTTCCTGAAGATTATAACAAAAAATTCAATAAATTATTACATGTTGTTCTGTGTTGTTTTGTGACGGTGTTAACAAATTCCTGGGTTTTTTTTGGGGGTGACAGGACAGAAATATCTGGCCAACTATCGAAGAATTCATCGACACTAGTCGACTTGACCCTGATTGTTCTGTCCAATTATAAGGAAATGTGTAGAGGAGGCAGTGGCGGTGACGGCGTCTAGTTGATAATCGGAGAAATCGGCCTTCTCCATGGAAGCACGGAGGAGATGAGTATATGGCTGGTAATATAATTATTACTAGGTGAGTTGGTTGAGTTGGCTGAGCAACAAACACTCACTCAACCATGGAATCATATTTTCCATTTACTGATGAATCAGAGTGAGAGTTGAGAGCACAAACAGCCTTCAAAAACGGTTCATCATCTTTTCCAAGTGAAAGAATGACGTCTAATTCATACTCCCATTTTTTATCGACTTGCTGCCGTTCATCTTCCCAACATTGCCATCTTCTTAATTATATGCCTTATAATTACTAGGTTTATATACTGAAATGTATAGATTTTGAGTGACTTTTTATGTCATGGAAGCACTGAGAAGATGATTTTATGTCCCTGTTGGTATGTATGTTATATGTGTTTGGATTTGATAATTCCACATTTCCACCGACCACCATTGATGTAGCTGCTTGATGTGGTGGAAGTTCCTTCCATGTTAAAAATCAATTTTTCTATGTAAAAAAACAAAACATTAACATCAAGAATGAAATGTAAAGACCGAGTGGCTCACGAACACTAATATCGCAAACGACGAACCCAATGATTGGTCACCTCCCCGGTCGTGGAAAACAACATTTTCTATCGGACAAATAATTAAAAAGGTCATAAAAATAAAATTAAATTTAATTAAAAACACAACCATCACATCCCGGGCTTCCAAATAAGTTCAGGGCCTTATAACTTTATTTCACGGGTATAAAATTGTATTATCGGCTTATGATATTAAACAACTTTTACACAACAGAAAGTGTAATTCTAACCTCTTCACATTTTGTAATAGACATTTTATAATAAACTGTCGTTTTTTACAATGGTTTTCGAGTGTATGGCAATGAGAACAATTTGATGTATTGGTGGCTTTTGTACCATTATATTCAAACAGTAATGCTACACATCCCTCCTAAAATCCCACATTTTTCATCCCGCTTTTCTTCGTGTATTGTTTACTCTGCTATGCACACATCGTGTATTATACAAAATTACAAATATCCCAGTACAATTTACAATTTTCGCCGATGTCATCATTACCTGTATCCTATTTTGACGAGAGCAACTTTGCTCACCCCCATTCACTGAGTGCAATTTTGCTCACCTCCTTTAACTGGAGGTAACCATAACCCCCCACCCCCCACCCCAAGTGTTGACACGTGTCCCAAACTTAACCCAAAGTCCAAAGTTAAATCAAGGTTTGGGCCACATGTTAACACTTGGGGTGGGGGGTAATGGTTACCGCCAGTTAAAGAAGGTGAGCAAAGTTGTACTCCCATTACCTAAAGGTAACCATTACTTTAAAAAAAATTAATATTTTTAATTTATTTCATTTATTTATTTTTTTATTTAAACCATTTATTTATTTTATTTTTTAAAACTATATATTTATTTGATTTTTTAAATTTATTTATTTATTTTTTAAAAAAATTATTTATTTATTAATTTTTTTTTTTGTAAACTATTAATTTATATTTTTAAAATTTTTTTATTCTAATCAAGTTTATAAAGTTTTTGATTAAAAGGTAAAAAAAATAAAATATAAAATAATATAACTAGAGGCATTTTAGGTATTTTGAAAGTCAAATTTAAGTATTGGGGGTGCTTGTGTATAATAACAAAACATTTCCAACTAAGTGTAACTTGGCCTAAAAATTGAACAAATTTGGTAGAGAAAATTGAGATTGAAACGAAAACACTTTTGCTCACCCACCCTTAGACACATGTCATCTTTTTGGGAGGGAGGTAATGTTTACCCCCCTTGTAGGGTGGTGAGCAAAAATGGACTAGATTGAAACAGTGCTAACAAAACAATCAATGCTACCACGTGTTATGTCTGAAGTTTTTTTTTTATTTTTTTTATTTTTTTGATTTTATATATCGATACGCGATGTCAATGGCGTAGCGGTTGACATTTTCATAAGTTTTACCGGAGGATAGTTAGGGGATACTTGGGGATACTTAGGCCTTAGGGATGCTTGGGGGATACGTATAAAATAGTGTCGTAAATGTTAGCTTTTAATTTTCATTGGTTTTTACCTTTTTTATCTTCAGATGTTAAAAGTCTGACAAAAAACAAACAAAAAATCTTAAAAGGAAATTACGTTCATAATCATATAAGTTTAATAAACACAGCGGGAACAGTCGACATATTTAAAAGTTGTACTGACGGTGGGACATAAAAACACACAAAATAGTGAAAAGAAGTAATACTGAAAAGTAACGAAGAAGCTTTTTGTAGTGGGTATTGTATTCAGAGAAAGGCCCCACTACATTTGTTGCCTTATCGGGATCAACCTCTTCCCATTTTCCTTCCGGGAAAACTTTTTTCGCGTATTCCCTCATCAGGTTGAAGCCAGCAGTATAACCGACCTTATATCCGGACTCGACAGCTTTATGTCCGTATTTGTAGATCTTGATACGTCATTTTTAACAACCTTTCCTATTTGCTCTAAGTTATAAATCCGTTCCTCCAAAAGGCGGATTTTCTCTACAACTTCCTTGCTACCCGAATTTGGTGAAGAGGAAGCGGTTTTCTTCCTAAATTTTCGAGCTTCATCCATCTGTAACAGAGAGCAATTTATCAATTACTTACTTTTAAATGTTTGTGTAAGTTTGGACAGAGACAGAAAGAGAGAGAGATAGCAAGGATCATTGTCATTCCAATCTGTAGAAGATAATGACCCTTTCCCTTGACAAACGATGACAGAAAATTCGAAGAACTGGCTATTGTCATTTTGAGAAATATAAAGCACTGAAACTTACAACTGGTGGCGGTGGCGGTGGCGGTGGCGACGGCGGAGGTGGTGTGAAGAAAAACCTGATAATTTATAATTGAGAAACGAGAACAATGGAACTCAATAGAGAGGTACGAGACATATATATATATAAGAGAACCGGTTCGATTGGCATTTTAGTATTAATTGTTTTCAGGCGGAATTTCACATAAATGATCCAACGCGATGGTCATATCACTATCCACGCCCGCTCGATGCGGTGCTTTAAATCTCTGCATACTCACCAAACCCCTTCAGCCAATCAGCCCCCTCGAAAAAATAGATAAAGAAACCCCTCATCTTACAATAGTGGGAAATGATGTGGATTTATTTTGGGGAGAAGGGAATTGTTTTGGGGGTGCCCACTTTACCTTAGAAAAACACTTGCAAAGGACTCCTTGTGTGTTTTGGGAAACGAAAAGGTCTGGTTCATTGATTTGTTTTTTTTTAAATTCAATTTATTTATGGTTTAATTAAAAAAAAATTGTGTTACCGAGAGATAAATAGAGTGGTGTGAGAATCGAAAAGATTGCTGTGAATATTTCTTCTTCTGAAACTAATTAAATATATAATTAAATTCATTATTATTTTAAATTCATTTGGTATCCTCCAAAAAAAACAATACAAGACATTCCAATTATGTGTAAAGTTTTCATTTATTAATCTGGAAACGGTTGGCTGCAGAGTTATATAATTTTGATTCCACATGGTGACCATTCTGTGTTCAATGCACTTATATAGTTATGTACAATAGGTTGGACCAGCCCTATATATTAGGGTGGACACCTGGAATATTTCTTCACCTTGAACAATCTTATAATTGTTTTTTTTTTTTTGTTTATAATTGTTTATTATTATTGTTAAGCAGATTTTCTATTATCAGTTCGTCCTGACAATAAATATATTAAGACGAAGAATGTGAACCACTAGATTTATATACTTTGACTCAAAGTGTATGCACTTGTCAAAACTTCTTTCATAATCTATGGTCCACATTTTTCGTCTGATATATTTATTGTGGACGAACTGACAATAGAAAGACTGTATTGTTAAGATACATATATATATATATATATATATATATATATATATATATATATAATAATATCGGGTAAGTTTAGAAGTTGAATTATAAATTATAATTTATTTATGAAGTTGGCTCTTCATCTATATTAATTATCCATTAATAATGGGATTGACTCTTGGTTTTTTTATACAAATTGAAATTTTTGTAGTTATTAATTGTAATAATTAATTTATAATTTGCATATAGAATTTTGATGTAAAAATTCTATAGCTAATCAATACGCAATCCAGTAATTAATGGGATAGTGAAACATTATCTTAACGAATATCATGATTGATTTTTAATATATATATTTTAAATATTCAATTATTTAGGCCAATCCCATATTGCACCAACGGGAAAGACTACAATTAATCGAATAATGTCTTAAAAATAGTCCAATCATATGCCGCGCACCAAACGCAACCTAATTGTGTAATTGATGTGCCTACTGATGTCATGGGTGCATAGACGCATCAAAAAATATAAATGACAAAATCAAAGAAGAATAACGTGTTATTACAAGGATCTTGCCCGTCTTTTACATGCGTGATGTGCTAGCCACGTGATGCGATACACCACGGGATTTGGATTCCATAAGCAATAAATGAGAGTTCAGGGGGTTTTAAAAGAAAAGCCAAGGGGGCAAGATGTGAATTCGCGTATACTTCAGGGGGATGGATTGCTGTTACTTTAACCAGAGGTTGGGATTACCTTCAAGTTAATACACAGGTAGATGAAATTCAATCTTCAATAAAATACACGATATTGTATGGATATCAAGTATCAAGCGTGAAGTTAAATACACATTCAGATGAAAAGGAAGGAACCTTTAGTGTAATAGACGAATGCGATATGAAAATCAACATTCAAGGTAATACACGATGAAACAAATAAAATAAACATTCAGTTGAATACACGATTAAATAAATACTCTTTCCGAATACTTTATCGAAAATGTTGCAAACTGATCACCCAATGGGGAGTTTCCACGTGCCACACACTTTTCTGATTATAGATTTTTATCCTTGCTTTGTGTTACGTGACAACCAACCTTTAGTTGGTCAGTATGCCTGGGAGCTGACCGGTGAGGCATTATTACACCTAATAAAGATTGAGTACCCTATGCCCCTAATCCATATGCAGTACTAAATGCATATTGACCCTTACGGGGTTGAGTTTGGGACACGTGTCAACACCTGGAGTGGGTGGTAATGGTTCACCCTAGTTAGTGTGGGTGAGGAAAAATGTACTCCTAATAAAAAATAACATAAAACCGAATGTGTCCACACACTTGAGTCAAAACATGTAAAACTAGCGGTTCACATTCAATATCCTAGAGTTATATGTGGACGTCCTCATTTGAAAATTCATGTAAATATATATATCCAGTCCCGATCTGGTCAGTGCATCCTGATAACACTTTATCAGGATATTGAATGTGAGCCACTAGTTTTGACAAGTGCATACACACTTGAAATAGTCACAAGTATGTTAAACGAGTGGCTCACATTCAATATCCTCACGAAGTTATATCAGGATGCACTGACATGAAATTTTTTCTATATATATATATATGTTTTCGGTCTTTCTATTATCGGTTCGAACTGATATAAAATATATGAGTAATGCTAGAGGACCCAAAAAACTAACCCAAATTTTGAAAACAAATATGTGGCAACATCACACACAACATGGGCCCACGTCACTCTTCCCAAAGATCCCATGTGATGTTGCCACATGGGGTTGGGTTCAAAATTTGGGTTAGTTTTTTGGGTCCTCTAGCATTACTCAAAATATATTAGTTCCTTGCATGTGGGCCATTGGATTTAAAAGATGCTTTGACAAGTGCATGCAACCAAGTCAAAGTATTTAAATCCGATGGCCCACATGCAAGGAACTGATATTTATTTTGTCGGTTCAAACTGATAATAGAAAAATTGGTTATATATTTATATGAACTAACCGCATAAATGGATTATATAACGGAAAACGATCTAACACGAAATATGACAAACAACTGGTTTGATTACAATTAATCCAACCTAAAGCCAAATAAACAGTCTAGGTACAATAACAAAACAAAACGGAGGTCAAAAGGACCCGTCACTATTTGTGTCCTTTTGCTTAATATGTGGTTGCTGTGTACATTTCTTTGAACAACATATTCGTGAAGGGCCAATGGCCCCTTGCCAAGATGGTTGGACCCTCCTTTGGAGCCCTCCACCATCACCACCAAGGTTCAAGTGCCAAGGCATGCATGGATATATGCAATTTTTCTTTGGCCCTCCTAGTTTGGATGTTGTCCCACCTTTGTGGGTGTTGTCCCACCCTTGTGTGGGTGCTCTCTCCCCGTTTGTGGGAGCGTCAATCTGGGCTGTGCTTATAGTTGTGTCTTATCCTCGCAGGGTCCCAGTTGTTGTATTCCAATAAAAATAAAAATAAAAAACATAATCGTGAAGGGAAATTAGTTAAATGGTTACAGAACATATCCGGCTATATGTTCCCCAATTTTTGGTAAATAAAATATGTTGTGCAATAAAGAGTGGTAAAGCAATACCTTCATGTTCTGATGCTCTATACGTTGTGTCAGGTGTTTTGGATAGTGGAAGTGGTCGGATTAGGGTGTCACAAAATCGGTTTAAAAGCAAAAAACGATAAACGATCAACGATCAACGACGGCATCGCTATGGGAAAAGTAAACACTTTCACCGTACGCTAACTTCAGATATTCCAATGCCTCGTCATCGTAACTGATGCTACAATTAAATCGTGATGAGACATTGAAATTTCTGAAGCGTGAGTTCGGTGAATGAAAAACGTAGGAAAGGATGTCAAGGAAAAAAGAGCATGTCCAAGTGCGGACATGACCACCAAACAGCCCTAAAACGGGAGTGAGAGCATCTCCAAGAGTCTCCTCTGGAGACCCGTTTGCTTAATTAAGGGAGGAGTTTCATTTTTGCAAATCGAAGAGGTGCCCAGAAAAAGATTTTGGTTAAGCTCACTGATATGCTGAGTGCTGAATCCCTTAATAAAGGGGTGCATTGAATATTTTCTCGTGGATTCAACCCCTATAAGTGGGCTCCACGGACCACGGTTAAACAAAGTATTGATCGTTTGTTCAAGAGTGCAATTTTGCTCACCCCTTTAACTAGAGGTAAGCACTACCCCCACATTAGGTGTTGCCACGTGTCCCAAACCTTGGGTTAACTTTGGACTTTGGGTTAAGTTTAGGACACGTGGCAACACCTGAGGTCCGGAGTAATGCTTACCTCTAGTTAATGTGGGTGAGCAAAGTTGCACTCTTGTTTAAGGGAGTTTCGATAGTTTTTTTAATTTTTTTGATTGGAATACAACAACAACAGGAATACAAGATTACAGATCCAGAACATGATTACATGATTACAACAACTGGGACCCATCGAGAATCGATTTCCAAGCGAAGCCCAGACCGGAGCTCCCACGGACGGGGAGAGAGAACCCACACGAAGGATTTTTCAACCACCCACACAAAGTGGGACAACACATATGTTTTTAAATGGGCCAAGGAAAATTTGCATAATTCTATGCACACACTATGTCTTCAACCTTGATAGTGGGGGGGTTCCCAAAAGAAGGCCCACCACTATGGCAAGGGACCATGTGTGAGTTTCGATAGTTAAATAAGCTTGATTAGTGTCCTGTACACATCACATCAACACATTACAGTAATGCATTGGATAATTACATATAATAAAATCAATATTGTTGCAATATTTTATTTTTAATCAAAAGTAACTCTTGCCTATTGATCTGCTGGCAGATGCATATTTATAGGCAATGCGGACGGTCAATTGGATTTTGTAAACAGTTTTCTTTAATTGGAATTTATTTTATTTAAACTTTAAGGATGTTTTTATTATTTTGTTTATTATTCCATAACGGAAAGTAGGTGCTCACAATTGAGAAGTGAGAACTGACTAACGGGTAATTGAGTCATTATACAAATTTGATATGGTTGATGTTTGGAGTTAACTGACATATTTTTAGTGGAGGGAGGCGATTGTTTATTTTTCAAAAAAGTGATTTGTAGTTGTCTAAAGAGTAAACCTCAGGGTCCTTGGTTGCAATTTGTGATTTTAATCCTAATATAACAGACTTAGAATATTCGTGTATACTTACTCAAGGACATCTACCGTGTAAGCATCAAAGGAGGGACTGTTATGCCGTACCTGGAACAACTTTCTTTAATCGACGGCGCACCCATTCTAGTCGAAGGTATGGCGTTGTCTGTTTTGATCCTAATTTTGTTTCTGATCATATTTTTGTTTGTTTCGATTTCATTATTAAGGCTTCGTATGTATCCATAGGTAATGGGTTTCAGTCTGGCTATGGAGTGTGAACATACAATGAATATTCTATACCCAATTTGCTTGTTGCTGGAACCAGTGATATTGTTGTACTTTGCATGTTGGCTCTAAATATTTTTGGTTGTGTACGATTTACGTTTTTAGGGCTAATTTCATTGTTTTGTTTTCGTTTCGCCTAACAGTGAGAAATGGGTTTTTTTTTTACAAGAGATTGTGCAATTCGCGACCCGTTTGAATGATATGGTTTAGTGTGATGCTGATCACATTACTTCATACCATGGTTATGTTTTATTGTGTGTGTTGTTGCTAGTTATAGGCCTCTTTTTTGTTAGATGCTGAACTTTAGAATTTGGTTATGATTATGTGTTATTGGTAGCGCAAGAAATTTTTAGAATTTTATGGTTAGTAAACCTATTCTCAAACCGGTGGTCTTTTAGGCTATTATGTATTTTTAAAATTTTAGTGTGCTAAAATGAAATACGCAGCTCATAAACTCAAAAAATCGTTCCTTCCAAAACTACGCAGCTTATCACTTTTTTCTTTACGACGAGTACCGGAGCTGATCCCGTCAGTAATGAGGACGATGTTATTAATGTCTTACTGGACCAGGTGCATAGGCACATCAAACTAGTCGAGTTTTTTTCCAAGTTACTTGAAGGGAAGCTTGCGTCAATGTCTTCCCATGGGTCGTCGCTTGCGTCTAGCGTGGATATGCATAGAGACGGTTAGGAACGACTTATTAATGACCTATACGGTGATAAAAGAACGGGAATGGAAAGTTGTATTAGGAAATCTGTTGGGGTCTTATTAGTTATATAGCTTTTATTTGGTAGTATGTTGCAGTAAAGAAAATAGTGTGGATGGCGATTGCATGATCAAATTGTGGCTGTGTTCCCGTCACCGTTCGATGACAGTATATTAAAGTATGGTATATGATTTTATTTCATTTTTTTGTGTTCCTTAATGAATAGAAGGATGTATGGATCATATCATTTCAGTTCTGCCTAGCTTTGTCTAGTAAACATATACTAATTGATATATATCCTAATGCTGATCGTAAAATGACAATATGAAATGTACTTCACAAGGGTGGAAATCCCTATCCGGATGATGCGATGAATGTAATAGTCATAAAAAACACCACGCTTTATTGATTGCGAGACATCACCAAAATCAATTTTATACAATTTCATCATTACCTCATTCCTATGTCTACTGACAAAAACCTTTATTACTGTAATCCTCCGATCGAATACTGCAAGCCCCGTTGATTGCCTTTGAAATTGGCTTCAAGTTGACGTAGCACTGACGCATAACACTTTGCATTTAAAATTATAACACGAATTTAAAATTTTAACACGAATCTTTATAGAGAAAGTAATACACGAGTTCAAGTTCCTAATGTAATCCCAATGGACAGATATTGCTGTGATAAGATAATCTTTTATAATATAGGTTGTCACCTGACGTGTGGACCAATCACGATGCAATCAATCAATCAGAGGATATTTTGACAGGGAAAATTCAGGCAATTAATGGTTTTAAATGGCCTGACGGAAGATTGTGTTGGGAACAGAAGGATATTCTGACGGGTGGAGTGTTGGACATAGAAATAAAAAATTAAACTAAATCAGAAATAAAATTGTGTCTCTCTCTCTCTCTCCCTCGGACTATCTTGTGCAATCTTCTTCTTCTTGGTTTCTTATTGTGACTCTTTCCAGGCGTTATTCCGATATTGGGAGATTATCATGTGCAATAATCTTTCACGTATCGTGTAAGGAGTAGTAACTAATGTTTTATATTATAACTAAGGGTAAATAGGTAAATTTAAAAAAATATTTTGTAAAATTTTAACAATTCTTATTCAAAGATTTAATTCAGTCTCCTGATTTCCTCTCACCCTATCTCCGACTTCCTCTCTCCCTATCTCGACTATCTTCTGTCATCGTCTTCTGGTTCCTTTACGTCAACTGCAAATCGAAAAACAGACGGGGAATTGGACTCTGTGTGGAGATTGTGGTTTTGGAGTTAGGTTGTAATTATTACGGTTTTGGAATTGGATTTGACATAAAATAGGGTCAAAGAAAGGTACATCAGTTTCATTATGAAAAACCAATAAAAATTGGTTGTCTTCTAAACTTAAAGTTGTTCAGAAAGGAACCTTATATCGATCAAAATTTGGGATTCATGGATTAGAGAAGCCATTTATACAAAATTCTTGATCCAAACCTCCACCTACTTGTTATTGACTAAAAAATTCAATTTGAAATTGTAACCCAAAAAGATGTAAGGTGGAGACTGGGATCCTACTATTTTTTGATTTGATTTTACAGAAACAAGGGGTTGAGTGGTTGTGAGGTGGACGGTTAGGATAATTTTCTGGGTTTTTTATGTATGTTTTCAAGTGTTCTTATGTTTAGATTATAAAAAGTTATGTTATAACGAGGTTAATTACTTACGGGGACGGGGGTAATGCTCAACCCCTTAGATAGGGGGTGACTGGGTCACCAAAAATTAGCTCAGTCTTATATTTTGGAAGGTATCTCAGAAAGGAATAATGATATGTCCCATTTACAGGGAAGCGTGCGTGTCTTTTAAAATATGACTTAGAGGGTTGTGTGAAAGGGTTGTTAATCCGTTGTTACCAAATTTTCGGATTAGTCAATATTACAAATATAACCCCAATTCACAAACAATAATCAAGTGTAATGGTGCGGAAATATAAACGACACTTGATTTTTACGTGGAAACCCTGACGGAAAAAACCACGGGCTGGTAAGTGCGCCACACTCGAACCTCGAATCCACTAATTGTGATAACGTATACAACCTAATCCAGGTTTGACAGCCTAATCCCGGCCAATATCCCGCTACCACTACCCGCAGGCCTGTAAAAGTGGACCTAGTCCAATTTGCTCATGTGACCACCTAATCCCGGTGTCGACCTAATCCCGGTCTATCACACAAGACTTACTTCTCCGAAGAGATCAAACACCCTATGTGAATATGCAATGAATATTCAAAGAGCAAATAAAGCTAGGGAACCTTAGATGCTTATCTAGGATTATATGATGACAAAATCAATCCTTAGATATCAAAATAGCTATATGACATGGCATACAACTTAGCTATGTTAAGATAAGATGACCAATCCAAATACAATAGCTATCACAAAAAAACAACAAACATTCAAAGGATAACTAGTGATTAAAAGACAATCTATCAACCTAGTTATCAATACATCACACAAGAATGTTCATGGCATAGCTTTTAGGAATAATAACCTAATCAAATAGCTATGAAAAATAATCCAACCAACAAATGAGATCAATTAGCTAGATGGCATATAAACATTAAAGCCTAGCTATCACAAATAATCCTACATGAGCACACATGAGGACTCAATTAGATGCAAGATGATTCTTCTAGCTACCTAATTGTCAACAACAATCACAAACATTCAAAAGCTTAACTAGTTGATTAAAAGACAATCTATCAACCTAGTTATCAATAAATCACACAAGAATGTTTATGACTTAGCTTTTAGGCAAAATGACCTAATCAATTAAGCTATCAAAATACAAACCCAATCATGTTATCAGACTCATAAATATATGCAATAAATATAGTCTAGGTATTTAATCATGCAATAAATACCTAATCTAGAGTAAGAAGAACATTAAATGATATTCAATGAAGTTCTAACTTACCTAGACATGAAACCATGAAGACCATGCTCAAATGATGTTGAAAGATGCAAGATGGAGATGGGTTTTGGGTTTGGAGAGTCAAGAAGCTTTCTTGAAGCTTTCTCTCTCTAGGAGACTCTCATCTCTTTCTAGGGTTGTGTATCTTTGTTTCCTTGAATACAAATGAGAGAAAGAGATGTATTATAGTGCTAAGATAATAGCCCTATAATTTCGTGACTTTTGCTCCAAAAAGAGCCAAATCGGACTCCAATGATGAGTGAGATAGGCAAAATTACGAAACAGGGGCGGAGCATTGCGCTGGACGTCATGCCCACACCCGCTAAACAAGCGCAACATCTCTGGACGAAAAGCGCTGGACGATTGGCGCTGGACGAGAAGCGTCACACCAGCGCGCAGGCGCGACAGCGCAACAGCTCAAGATTCGAGCACTCCGAAACATGACCAAACAACATCAAACCTTTCGTATGAATATATCGTTGGAAAGGTATGGAAGTCTACTTTCTACTCCAATTTATGGAATGACATTTCGATGTCTGTAGAAAAAGTTTATGGTCATTAGAGTGACCAAAGGTCAGATTTGGAAAACAGCATAGATGCCCTGTTTTAGTGGTCACTTTGGAGATTTCAAAACCAATCCAAACGATCATGAAATATTACGAATAATATACCGTTGGAAAGGTATGGGTGTCTAGTAGTTGTCCAGCATTTTACAAAACTCAATTTCAATCTTTTTATAAAACGTTATGATCACAAGACCATACAAATGTCAGTTTTGAAAAACATGTAAATCATTGAAATCCAATCTTTTGAAACTAGACACTTACTCCAAATAACCAAACCAAATCTAACACTTATCCAAGAGAAGAATGAGACATTCTCAAGTGGTCAACCATCGCGCTAAGACATGTACACCATCGTGTAAGCGCGGACGTTTCCGATCACACAAACGGAAACGAATTACACCACACTAAGACTAACATACATGAAGTGCAAGTGTGGGATGTGAATGCATCCTAATGCCTAACATGTCATGGCATTGTCATTGAACCAGATGCAATCAATAAAACATGCATGAATATAATTCATGACTTTGCATCCTAATGCCTAAACATATCATGGCATTTCAATGAACAAGATGCAATCATTTAAACATGCATGAAGAGACTTCATAACTTTGCATCCTAATGCCTAAACATGTCATGGCATTTCAATGAACAAGATGCAATCAATAAAAACATGCAAGAAGAGATGTTCAAGAACATGCATGCACACATATAAAAACACACAACATACAAGTATTAGAGATATGCATGAGTTGTGAGTGTGTGCAACTAGATCTCTTCAAAGCAAGTAAGCACTAGAATTTACCTTTGGTGCTTCTTCACTTGAGGTCTTGAGAGGGCCTTGGTTGTGAAAATCACCAACCATCAAATGCCTAGCTACCTTACATCAAGCCCCACATGTGGTTTGTCCACGAAATAAGCCAATCAAAACTTGAGGTCCTTACAGTATCGTCAGAAAATATGTGACACGGTGATCAATTGTATCATGTATAATTACGTCCAACGTTGTTGGTTGCGTTTACATGGTGGATTTGAAATCTCTTGCCACCGTGTTATCTACGACAATTTTTATCGTGTACTATGGGTATTAAATGTTAAAGAGATGCATGGCAAAGAGGATTGCCCAAGGAATCGTCAAATCGTTTGTAAAGGTTAATTGTTGATTACTTTACATTGACGTAATGAATATGACGCAACCGTTTCTATTTAGTGAGGTATTAATCAAAATCATATTAATACAAAGATTTCAGACCAACTGTGTATATATGGACCATTATCGTGTAATCATTGCAACACATTTATATCGTGTTAGGTTGGAGTAATAGGTTTTAATTGTGTGAGAATGATGTGTTGACAATGCTTTGAAAAAGTACATCTTACACACGAGTGCAATGTCCAGTGATAATGTGATTGGGTAAGTGGCTACGCTCTCTTTTAGTGAGCGACACTCGTAATAGGACGAGGTCGGAGAGTAGCACAATGATGAATAAGATTCGTTCCCACAGGGATCGAGTGATCGATTACCGAAATTGATTAGCCTAGATGCTATTCAAAAAGCGAAAAAAGATTTTAAAACTAAGTAAATTAAACTAAATTAACCTAACGATTAATGCTAATGCAAGAAATAAAATAACACTAAAATAAACACAAGTAATATCGAAGAAAAACATGCTAGGACTTGACTACAACCCACCCTCAATTGACTTCCGTTTTTAGACTCAATTATCACCCAAAATATGCTCATGCAATTTATAGATTCATGCACCCTAATATTAACCTACAATCTTGGTCAAGCAGAGTAGATTACACCTGAAACATACCCAAGCCTATCTCTCGATTACCCGGATATATACGAACGAGTTCATTAAGTTTATTTGGTACACTTAACGATCCTATACGCTAGCCTAAGTGGGTATGCTTTTCTGGACATGCATAGAGGGCATTTTAACGAACAGTGGTATGCGTCTCCGATCAGTAATACTAACCACAACCACAAATAAATCAACCACATGGAGATCAAGCACTTGAAAGCTTTAAGCATACAAAAAG